>BGKB01000278.1:53088-162378 GCA_003116975.1 Aurantiochytrium sp. KH105 | reverse complement strand
GCCTTTTCTGCGAGGAAGTCGATGCGGCCGTGGATGAAGTGGGTCTGGTCGGCGACCGTGTATCCGGGTCCGCTGGGGTCTCCGCCGTCTTCGACGCCGTCCTCATCTTCGTCTTCGGACGAGTAGTCGCTCTGGCCCTCGACGTCTGGGTCCTTGTTCTCCTCCTTGGGGTCGGCCTCGTCCAGCTCGTCCGGGTTCGTCACGTGCTCCGTGACCGGGTCTCCCCTCGCCTCGGCCTGGGCCTCGGGCTTGGCCTGCGGCTCCTCGCTCCGCTCGCCGTCCTGCGCGCCCTGCTGCTGCTCCTGCTGCTGCTCCTGGTCCTGCTGCTTGGGCGGCACGGGCGGCTGCCCCTCCTCCTCGCCCATCTCTGCCAGGCGAGCACGCGAGCGAGCCGGCGAGCCAGCAGACAACCGAGCCCGGCCCGCGCCTGCGCGCCCGTGCGGCCCCGCGCTCTCCTCGCCGCCGGCGCCGTCCTCGAGCGGCTGCGGCTGCGGCGTCGGCTCCGCGTTGCGCGTCTGCTCCCGCTGCGCCCCGCGCCGTCCTCTCTCGCCTCCGCCCTCTGTCTGCCTAGTATCTTTCTCTCTGTCTACGTCTTCGTATCTATCTATCTATCCGCCATGCTCTGTCTCTCTCAGGCAGGCGCGCCGAGGCTCAGGAGCTGAGCCTGACGCCCGCAGGCTCGCACGCTCCGCCCCGCCCCGCGCAGCCGAGGCGAGCGCGGAGGAGGAGGGAGGGGGGGAGGGAGAGAGACGCGCCCGCGCGCAGCAGCTGCAGCTACTGCATACGGGCGGACGGCGCCGGGAAAACCGGCCCGGGGGCCCAATCCGGTTGGGTTTCCCCTCGCGAAGACCAGCTTGCTTGCTTGCTTGCTTGCTTGCTTGCTTGCTTGCTTGCTTCGACCCGTGCTTGCTTTGCCTTTCCTCTCCTTTGCTCTGCACTGCTTTCTAGTGGCCGGTGCGGCAAGATTCGACGATGCTTGCACGGCGAGGCTGCCGCGGCGTGCCACGCCGCGGCGCCCTCCTGAGGAGAGGGCGCCTCCGACGGCGTGGCTGCCGCGCGTCTGCCCAGCGCCGGCCGGA
This sequence comes from Aurantiochytrium sp. KH105, assembly GCA_003116975.1. NCBI lineage: Eukaryota > Bigyra > Thraustochytrida > Thraustochytriidae > Aurantiochytrium > Aurantiochytrium sp. KH105. The sequence continues at coordinate 161,299 of BGKB01000278.1, read as the reverse complement.
GACGCGGCTCGACGGGGCCGCGAGGCGAGGCAGCGCAGGGCGAGGCACGGCGGCCCGCCACGGCAGCGCGGAGGGATGGATGGAGGGAGGGAGGGAGGGAGGGAGGGCAGTGCGGCGGTGACGCGGGACGATCGACGGCGGGTCACTGCGGCACGGGAGGAGAACCACACCAGCCGCGCAGGCGAGCGCGAGCACAGCGAGGAGCACAGCGGGAGGAGCGCGGCGGCGGCTTGGGACGCGGGCGCTGCGAGGCGAGGGCGAGGAGCAGCGGCTCGCGCGAGCTAGCTCGCCCGAGGCGGGCGTGGCCTGGCCGAGGCGGGGGGTGGGCAGGGGTGGGTGACACCGCAGTGGGACGAGCGGAGCCAAGGCGAGCCAAGGCGAGCCAAGGCGAGGCGAGGCGAGCCAAGGCGAGGCGAGGCGAGGCGAGGCGAGGCACGCGGGGCTGTGCCTCGCTGTCGCACGCAGAGACGCAGGAAAGGGAATGTACAGTACACAGCCTGGTAGAAGGAGAGCGACAGCAAGGCCCGGCGGAGCGAGTCAGAGATTGATGGCTCTTCCTAGCTCCTCCCGCTGCTGCGCTGCCGCTGCTACGAGCGATGATCGGCGAGGATTGATTGCGACCTTCTCATTTCGCACGGCCACCGTCAGCCATTCCTTACAAGCACAGCCAGCACAGCCAGCACAGCATAGCATAGCATAGCCCAGCATGACATGCAGCAGCCAGGTGACCGGGTGGCCATCTGAGGACATGGATGCTGCGGAGCAAGGAAACGGAAGAAGAAGAAAGAAGACGAGCGAAAAAATGGGCTAGAATTGGCATAGCGCAGAATGTGGCGCTCAAGCAGCGCTGACAGTCAGCCAGCCAGACAGACAGACTGACTGACAGACAGCCAGCCAGCCGGCCGGCCGTCGCCACTGTTCTTTTCCAGCCCATGCCGCAATGAACGAAGGTAACTTCACCTTGCTACTCAATCCTGTCCCCATGGGAGGAGGAACTTAATTACGCGCGCCGAGAGGATAGGATCATCGCAATCGATTGATCCACCAATTCACCGCCATTCCCTAGTGGCAGGCCTCGGCTTCATCTCTTCACGCCAATCACTGTCAATCAATCATTCACATCAATCATTCACTCACTCACTCACTCACCGATTCGCTCACAGGTAGCGGCTCGCGTGGAATTTGGCCGCCTCCTTGAGCGAGGCAAAGGGAAACTGCGGCGGCAAAAGTGAAGGCGGGGGCGCTGACGTTGGCGGCGCGCGAAACGGCGACGAAAACCCCAGCGAGTCGCGAGCTTCCGCAGCAAGATCAGCCGCACGAGCGCGTTTGACCCGCGCCGCGAGCGCAAGAAGCACCTCGCCCGGATTGGCATGTCGACTGTGTGAAAAGAGAGTCGTCTGCTCCTCGACAAAGGCGACGAGATCCGCTGGCCCGAGATGGGCAAACTGTTGTACCCTTTGAGAACGCGCAAAATTAACGAGCAGCGTAGCGACCTCAGGCGCAAGGCCCGCCTCCTCGTGCAAGGCCTCCGCGAGGACACGCGCGCGCATGATTGGCGCCTCTCCAGCAAATTCTCGGTAAAGACCCTGCAAGAGCTGCGACTCTCGCGCAGTCACAGACAACGGCCGCGCCTTGCTGGCTGGCTCGCGCACAAACACGAGACTCCCGTCGCGAGACATGGAGTCGAGCTGCTCGGCAAGCTCCTGCAAACAGGGCGTTGACTCGACGAGCTGCACAAAATTTGAGGGCAGCAGGGTCGTGTACTGATCAGTTGGAGGAAGGTGTAGCAAGGCCTTGATGCACCGATCCAAGAGCAAATCAAACGGCGTCTTGCGAACTCCTGATCGGCTCTGTCGCAATTTTGATACCACCGAAGCTGCTGTCAAGGGCGCCTTGTTGCGACCGCGCAAAACCTTGTACATGTGCAAAGCCACCTCGGCGCCAGCGCTCGTGGTCTGATGCCCCACAGGTTCGCTTGCCACCGTGACCCGTTCCTCTCCTATTTCCTCGGTAGCTGGGTTTGACCCTTTCCGAATTACCCAACTTGCCGCTTCGTTGACAGATGCCTTGGCGCCACTTCTAGAGGACAAAGACGAAGAAGAAGACGAAGAAGCCTTACGAACCGGCCAATCATGGGCCGAGATACTGCTCCTTGACGGTGCGGTGCCGTTTGGATGCGTGCCCTCACTCACCGTTCTTCTCTTGCCCCTAATGGCGTTCTCGCGCCTACCATGCAGCGCACCTTCTTCGGCACCACCGCTGCTATCCGTACTCCCATTGCTGCGTGTATCCATGCTTCCGCCGCGGCGGTGTGCGTTTGACTTCGAGTTTTCGGTTGCATTTTGCATCGTAATATATCCGCCCAGTGGTATGCGACCTGGCCATGCGCGATCGGCAGCTGATACGGTCAGTTGTGGCGAGACCGACGGAAGAGAATCCGACCATGGATAGTGCACGTCCGGTGTACGGACTCGCAAGGAGGATCGGCGTGCAGCAGACAGGTTAGAATGTGCTCTCGCATGGTTTGTTCCCTGTTGCGGCACAGTACTGACGAGACCAAGCGCTGGACCCCTCTGTGTTGTCGCAAGAAGTACCGAGTGGGCATTCATTTGCGCCAAGAGCTCGATGCGCGTGCGGTAACCTCGCCAGGCTGCCTGAATTGAGGCTGCACGTGCGTTCCAAAACTGTCGCTTGATCTCAGTCGATGTCGCAGGACGCGAATAAAGTTGTGCGTCCCGAAGCTGGTCCATCTTGGAGCTTCGCGCGCCTTCGAGTTGCAAACCTTCGGAACGCAACGTTTGAGTGGGGTATGCAAGACGCGGAATCTCTTTGGGGCTGACTTGACCCGTTCCCACGGACTTGACAATTCGACGAGGTGAGACGTCGCCGCATTGCAAGGTCTTGTACAAGAGCGCAATTTGCGCTGGTGTGAGAGAAGACACTTCTGCTTTCTTGGAAGCCTCGGTGTCCTGGCCCGCGGCGTCAGCAATGGCCCGCACCGCTTCTTTGGAGTGCTCTTCGAGTCGATTTTCGAGCTGGTCAATTCGAGCGGCAAGCGCGTCTGCACTGACAGGATCGCTCGGAGTGGGCACGGCGCCAGAATCAACTCCATTCGTTTTTCCATTTTCCACAAGAACAAATGTTGTATCGGGAGCTTTCCCCTCGTCCACGAGAACAAACCCGGGGTTGCCTGAAGCTTCAGTTTCGTCTTGAGCGTCTTTCTCCGAGGACGCAGACGCTTCAGAGGGCGGTGGCGGCGGTAGAGGCATTTCTTCGTCTACGGTATCTCCATCTTGGGACCCTGCTGCGTCCTGGCTCGCACCCTTGGCGCTTCGACCCGCTTGCGAGTCTTCTTCCCAAGGAAAGCTTCCCTCACTGTGGCCTCGATTCCGCACATCCTCGGGGTCAAGAATGAGAAAATTGCTCGAATTTGGAGGCACGGACGCACGTCGAAAGGCCGACCCTCGGCCCGTGCTGCTTCCCTCGACAGATCCCGTGACATGGCCGCTCTCGTAGCGTTTCCGCGCGAGGCCACGACCTGCCGGCAACATCTCTCCAACTCGCGCCAGCATGGCCAGTCGCGCCGACGATCTTCTGCGTCGACGTTCAGGAGGAGGCGGACCCGCCTCCGCTGCCTCGCCATCGGCCGCCGCCGCCGCCTCCGCAGCTTCCGCCGCCGGCGGAGCCTCTCCCGAAGCGCTCATCGCGCCTCGCGCCTCGCGTGCGCGCGTCTCTGGCACATGCAATATCGTGTGTGCCGTGCCGCGATACTATGCGTTGCAGAGGCGAACGTTACGTTGAAGGTTCGGAGGCCGAGCGGTTTCGAGACGTTTCGCTCGGCCGTGCACTGACTGTGAGCAAAGGTGAAAGAAAGAAAGAAAGAAAGAAAGAAAGAAAGAAAGAAAGAAAGAAAGAAAGAAAGAAAGAAAGAAAGAAAGAAAAGAAGAAACAGAGAAAGGCAATGTTGAAGGAGCTGGAGAAAGTTTGATGGAGAGGCCGATTGAATGATCCGATCAATCGATCGATTGATCGGAAAGCGCGAGGAGCACCTCGAGGCCCGGCCGTGGCAACGCGGCCTTCTTGCGCGCGCGGTCACACGTCCCTGTGTCTGCGGCTCCGCGGCCTGACACGATTGCTCGCACGCGTGGCGAGTTCACGACGCGGTTCGAAGGGGAAAAACCTGCTGGTGGCGCTGCCTGCTGCTATCGCTGCTGTCGCTGCCGGCGCTAGAGCTCTAGCTGCAGTTGTACGTGCGACAGGTTCTGCTGGTGATTATTCTGTCGCTGCTGGTGGCGAAACAAAAGCTGGAGACGGCAGAGAAAGAATCGCGAGTGAAGAGTGCGGAGGAGGGGGAGGTGGCGATGACAGAGTCCGGGCAAGACGCACTCATTGCAGAGACCACTGGAGGCATTTCGGCAGGCGCAAGCGTCGCCGTCTCAATTTCCAAATTAGCCACCAAGAACCCCGACGCTGAGGTGACTGGTGAGGTTATCGGCCGTACCAAAGACAGCCCAAACGAGGAATGCTGGGATGTAGATTTTCACAACGTAGCGCCAAGGACACAGAGTATCCCGCTAGGGGATCTCATCCTCAAAACATCTCGTCAACGTAAGCGAAAACTCTCCGATAATGCTGAGGCAAGCGAGACTAGCCAACGACCCCGAGCGGGTAGTGTAAGCAACGGCGACCCTGCTCTTGCATTTTTCCGAGACGGAACCTCTCCCGAACCTGTGACAAACAATGGCCAAGATGTGCGATCTACGTCTTCGCCTCAAGATGCCGACGAGCAGGATATGCGACCTTCCATACCGTCGGCGATCCGGTCTGGAAGGCTAACGTGGTCTCTCTGCGAAGAACCAGTGCAAGATGTGCGAGATATTTATACCGAGGCGTTTGGCGCGTCCGCACGACTTTCGTGGGGTCCTTTGGCGCTCTCTAGCACTCCGCCCGCCTCTGCTTCTGAGCAAAGAAGCGAGCTGGATTATTTTCAGCTCTTTTCATGGTCTCGGGCGACATTAGCAGAAATTGTCCAGTATACGAATGAGCGGCTTGAGAAGATGCAAAAGCTTCGCATAGCGTCAGTCGATGAGCTGCAAAAACTGTTTGGCGCGATAATACTGCGCGCCCAGCATCCGAACTTGTCTTCGAAACAAGTCTGGCAAAGAACTGTCACGGCGCGAGGGCAACAGCTTTCGACCTTCGTTTCTCTCGAGAGATTCCGCGATGTGCTCGATTGTTTGGCCTTTGCTGAGCTAGGAACACAAGACGAACCAACGTCCTCTACATTCACAACCTTTGCGTCAGAGGGGGACATCATGACTTATCCAAGCTGTCCAAGCCTAGAACTCCTTGTGAGAGGCTTCAATGACCAACGAAGACAGCATGTGACGCCGGGAGGCCGTCTTTCTGTCGGCGTGTACGATCCACAAGGGAAAATATGGGCGCGCCCGCGCTTTGGCTACCGTGACATGGATACTTTTTTAATGCACGATGGCGCTGATACAGATCATTCCGCTAATGGTCCTGTGCCGCTTCAGATTCAAGCTGCGACCTGTTGCGCGTCCGGCATCATCATGCGCGTGGAGCTTGGCACGAAGGCGCTTAACCATTCATCAAACGAGACCTTTCGCCAGACGCAGCGACTCGTTCGCCCTTGGCGCGAAAAGCGAACCTTGCACGCGCAAGGAGCAGTCGTCTCGCTGTCAAATGCAACTCGTCTTTGGAGCGAAGATGGCATGTACTTTATGGGATCCCGGCCTGCGACGAATGCTGAGCACATCGCTGACAAGGACGACGAAGGCGCATTGGCAATCTGTGCAAGTTTAGAGGCGCTTCCTTTGGCGTTGCGAGGTGAGACGGCCATGTACCGGACTAAAGCTCTTCTGCATGACGTCGACGTGCTGGCGACGGGATGGAAGTCGCCGTCGGGTAAGATTTACAGCACCTTGTCGACGTGCGGTTCAACGGCTGCAGGTAAAGCCGTCGCTGTCCCGGCATCCGTTTGGACAGACGAAAAGAATGCATCAGACTTGACGGAAATATCGCGCGATTCCATCACCGCTGAGCACTTGGACAGCATCGACGTAATGCGAAAACATGATCAAGTGCGCGCCGAGATCGCAGCTTTTGAGCGCGCTTTCCCGATTCGATGTTGGCGTGGCCGCCTTTTCGGGTCGCTCTTGGGCATGAATGTGGTCGACGCTTATCGCGCACATCAGCTCGAGTCTGCAGCGCCGTCGAGCTTTGATAATTTTGTCTCGCAACTGATCGAGGCTCTTCTCACAGGAAGACCAGAAGTCGGCGAGCCTGCAGACGTGATGATGGATCCGCGCGAGACGCTGGACAAGGCAGCAAATGCAGGCCTGGTGCCGCACGATCAAGCGAATGCTGCCTCGACGCACGTTATCAAGGGGATGACACAATTCAATCGCGAGGCTAAAATTTGGAAGCAGGCCAATCCGAAGCTACGCTGCTCGGAGTGCAAGGCGCGGAACCGCACAGCTGCGGTTAAGACTTGCAATTTTTGCCTCACATGCTCCCTTGCGCGAAAGGGTGACGCTCCGCAATGGATTTCGGATCATGTCGTCCGACTTTGCAAGGACTGCATTCCTCTGCATTACCTCGATGGCGGCGGAAGTAGTACCCTCCCTCCCTAGTAGCTTGTACCGTCTAATCCATCCACAAAGCTATCTCTCTATGTTCAGCAATGGGTTATTTTCTCCGTTGAATGTACGTTGCAAATCGCACGACACTAGCGTGGTGAAAGCTGAACTGCTGCTGGCTGTTCTACCGCCCGACGGATCAACAAGCGAGCGAGCGAGCGAGGGAGCGATGTGCGAGTGCGTGAGTGAGTGTGTGTGTGCGGGCAACTTTTGCAAACCGAGCCAGGTCACAAGCGCGCGCAGCTGCTGCAGCTGGGCTGGGGCTGCCTGCCTGCCTACACACGCATTTCCCCACCCCACCTGCGTGCACACCTCGTACGTCTTCTTTTCGTCAAGTCGTGGTTGGCCTTGGTCGCAAGACGGGTGGGCAACTTGACTTGACTGCCGGGCCGAGTCGGTCGGTCTGGCGGCCGGGCTTGCGCTTGCTTTCTCGCCCTCCCTCGTTCCGGGCCTCGTCCGTCGGTGTATCGGTCGGTCGGTCAGCCCTTGTTGCTGCTGCTGCCGCCGCTGCCGCTGTTGTTTGTCGCCTCGCCTCGCCCGCCCAGTCGGCTCGGGCCGGACCTGGTGTGGCCTCGCTTTGCAGCACGTGCGGCACGCGCTGCACGTGCTCGCCGCCTCCGCCCTTCTTCTTTATTACCGCTGCTTTCCAGGTCAACTTCCTGCCTCCTTCTTTCCCCCTATCTTTATTTCCTCTCTTTTCCCTTTCTTTCTTTCTTTCTTTCTTTCTCCCTTTTCTTATTCCTTTCTTTCCCTTCCCTCGCTGTCGGCCTCCCTCCCTCCCTCCCTCGCTCCCTCGGCGCCTCCGTGGCCGCGCCCTGCGGCGATGCGGAGCGGAGCGCGGGAGGAGGGGAGAAGAACCCCCGGAGCGGAGCGGAACGGAGCGCGGCGAGCGGCGAGGATGCGCGGCGCAACGCGGCGAGCGGCGAGGATGCGCGGCGCAACCTCCGAGTCGCGGAACGGAGTGGGTTATGCGCAGGGTCAATCGACTTGAGAACAGGGCCGGGGAATAAAAAACACAATCAGCCGAGCAGTAGCAAGTAGCCTAAACCGGAGCGGAGCGGTATAATTCACTGTCGCCACAGGTCACACACCCGCCTGGCCGGACAAATAAACCAAAGTCGATCCGAGTCAATCGAACAAATTGAACACCGGCCGTGTCGCGCAGGAAGACCAAAACCCCAACGCGGGCTTACTCTTATTATCAGGCTCGGCGCGCGCAGGTCCCGCGCAGGCAGCCCGCTGCGCAGGCAGCCCGCCGCGCAGGCAGCCGGCCGAGCGCCGCGAGGGCGTCGAGACGCTCCCCGCGCCGCGCGTCCGAGCGTGCGCTCGCTCATTCGTCGCGTGCATCTCATCTCATCTCTCCTCTCCTCTCCTCTCCTCTCCCGGCTCGGCTCGGCTCATCCATCCCATCTCTCGCCCCGCGCCGCGTCGACCCGACTCCGCCGGGCGGCCGAAGCGCGCGCGCGCGGAGCAGGCCAAGGCCGCCAGGCGAGGCGCGGGCGCGGCCGGCGCAGGCCNAGCAGCAGCAGCAGCAGCAGCAGGAGGAAGGACAGCAGCGTCACCATCATCAGCAGCAGCAGCAGCAACAGGAACAGCAGCAGCAGCAGCAGCAGCAGCAGAAACAAAAACTCCATAAGCTGCTGGAGCCGAAAAGGCGCGACCAGGACGATGAAGACGACGAGGATGAAGAACACGAGGCAGAGGATACCGAAGACGAAGGAAAGCGAGAGGAAAGCGACCATGGAGGAGCACCTGTAGATAAGGACCTTGTGCGCTCAGCACGAGATGCTGCGCGCTTCAAACGACGCGAAACGAGCGACGGCGTCGAGGCGGACCTCACTCGCGAGCTGGTCACAGCCGTGTCCGGGGGAGATGTCGTGACCGTACGGGAGCTCTTAGAACGCGGAGTCCCTGCAGACGCGTGTCTGTCTCCGAGCAAGTCGGCCTGGAGTCTCTTGCACGTGAGCTGCACAGAGGGCCGGGGCGACAAGCGCGTCGTGGAGCTCCTGCTCGACTTTGGTGCCGACCCAAACGCCACCACAACGGACGGGATGGCCCCGTTGCACTTTTGCGCAATGGAGTCCCACATCGAATGTGCGCGCGTGCTTCTTGACGGTGGTGCGGACCCCAACAAACTCGATAGCGAGGGCCTCAATCCTCTTTTGCGTGCTTGCATGGCGCGCAAGGTCCAGTTCGAGCTGGCGGACCTCCTCATCAAGCGAGGGACACGCGTCGACTATGCCGATCCAGAGGGGTGGACCGCCCTGCACATGGCTGCGCGATACAGCCTCGACCGTGTCGCCGCGCTGGTGCTGTCCTCCGGGGCTCCAGTCGACATGGTTATTCCGTCCAACCAATGGACGCCACTCATGCTCTGCTGCACAGAGGGCGCTGGCTCACGGAGTATTTTGGAAATGCTCATCAAAGCTGGCGCCAGCGTGGAAAACCGATCGGATGTGAGTATCACCGCTCTCCATATTGCTTGCTACAACAACTATCCCGAGCTTGTTGGCCTTTTGCTCGACGCCGGCGCTGACACCTCTGTGCGCGACAAGCACGGCCGTTCCGTGCTGCACAAAGCCTGTTTGGCTGCGCAGCCAAGCCTCGCATCTGCACGCATTCTTGTGGAACGAGGCGTTGACGTACGCGCCCGTGACAACCAGGGCCAGACCCCGTTGCACTACGCTGCAATTGCGGGCTCCGAACCCTTTTGCAAACTCTTACTTATGCGCGACTCTTCGCGTGGTCGCAACTCCAAGCAGGTGCTGGTCGACATGGAGGACGAAAAGGGCCGGACGCCGCTCTTGGCCGTTTGCGAGGGGCCTCTGGATGCACCGAGTGTGGTGCGACTCTTGCTGTCGTACGGCGCGGACGCAACCCACACGGACAATTCTGAATCCTCGGCGCTCAATCTCGCCGTTCGCGCAGGCAATCTTGGCGCTGTGCAAATGCTCCTCGAACAGGCACCCTACGACATTAATCACCCTGATGAGGACTGCCGGACCCCGTTGCACCTAGCGCTCGCAGGCCAATCCGAGTTCGACCCATCGCTTTTTACGCTTTTGCTCGAGCATGACGCTGACGTCGACCGGCAGGACGATTCGGGGAACACCTGTCTGCACTTTTGCGCCCAGACAGATTTGGTCGCTGCCGCGAAACTTCTGTTCGATATGGCCTCGCCCTCGCTGGAGCTGCAAGACGATCAAGGAAGGACTCCTTTTCTAGCTGCGTGTGCTGCTGGTTCCCAAAAGATAGCAGAGCTTCTCCTCAAGGCAGGGGCAAACGCGCAAGCGGAGGATACCGAAGGAGCGTCTGGGCTTCGTCTTGCAGCACTCAGCTCACACGAGCGGATGGTCGACTATTTGCTGGAACAACGCCGCCGCGGCAGCAGCAACAGCAACAACAAGGATGACGTTCGAACGCTAGTTGGTGCCTGCTCGTTGGACTCCCCGAATATAGCTTTGAAGTTTCTGGACGCGGGCATTCCCCGTTTGGACCGTCTCAACGGGTCGCAGCTCAGCAGCCCGCTGCTTGCCGCGGTGCGCAAAGACCACATAGAACTCGTACAGCGACTCTGTGGCACGAAGCCGCCTCGGCAGAGCGGTCTGGCGCAATGCTGCCCGCAGGGCCACGATTTGCAGCCTTTTGCTGGAGCCGAAACCTTTACTTGCGATGTGTGCTGTTTGCCCGCAAGTGCAGAGGTGCAAGACCACTTTAGGTCATGTCGCACGTGCAAGGATGCCTTTGACATTTGTGGAGACTGTATTGCCTCTGCAGGCCCGCAAGGGATTGATGTCCTCGCCTTCGCCAAGCGTGTGAAGGCCTCTCGCGGTGTCCTCGACGCGCTGCGTGCCTCATTCCGCGAGTGCCCGCCGCTTGTCGATGTTCCTCCCCCACCTCCCGCACTTGCCCAACAAGACGCCCGATCGCCCAGCCCTCAGCCGATCGAGGCTGCTCATCATCACGAAGAAGATGCCGAACGGGCGCAGCGTTCCTCGGGGAGCGGCAGGAGTATTCTCAGTCGCCTCACCTGCAACGTCTCGCGACCTGGGCGCTCCTCACGTCGCAGGGAGAACGCGGAGCAGCAGCCTCGCGCGCGTCCACTCTCGTCGCGTCGTGGTCCTCGTCGGGCTACGCAGAGCACGCGATCACCTTCACGGTCGAACCAGCCATCCGGGACCTCCAGCAGCACTTCGGGCTCGGCAGCGCCGAGATCTTCTTCCTCCGCATCGATGAGCACGCGCGAAAGGCTCCGTCGCATTCCTTTTTTGCATTCCAACGCGTGAGATCAAAGCAAATATGAATAGAGGAAGAAGACCGACATTGTGCATACATACATACGTTATATCAATGCGCCGCCCACCCTGCGTGCTTCCTCCCCCCAAAGGTCCGATCCGTGAAGCCTCCTTGTTTTTAAGGTTAGAAGAACTTGCTTTGTCATGGCAAAGATCAGACCTTCGTCTCTGTGAAGAAGTATGAACAAAAACGAAAATAATGAAAACACGAACATTCCTTTCCTTCATTCCTTATCTCTCTGTTTTCACACAACAACTCCAACATCGACATCGAAGAAGTTAGATGCAACCCTCTCTTCGTCTGGGGGAAGGGGGGGGGGAGGGAAGAAAGAATCAAGCAGAGCATGGAAGTTAGATTTTGAAAACGCTTTAGTGACATCTCATCGCATGGTAGCCAAAGCAAAGACAGAGGACCCACATTGTTTCTTGTTTGCTTTCTTGTTGTGCGAACTAGCAGATCGAGAAAGAAGATCTCACACAAAGACAACCATTTCTTTCGCTACAGTATCGTGATTGAAAAAGATTACCACTCAGTGATGTGATAGTCCTTCAAGAAGACAGAGTGCTGGCGTTTCTCCGGGTCCAGCATGCCAGAAACGACAGGATCGAGCACCCGAGCTGCGGCGTCGACCTCATCAATTGGCGTCTGGAAATTGTTTGTCTTGACAACCCGAGCAGCCTCGAGCGTGGGCAGCTCGATGTTCACCCAGCCAGTGTCCACAGCTGTCATGAAGATGCCGTGTTGTGCGTAATCGGGGCCGCTTGTGAGCGTGACCATGTTCAGACTGCTCTTTGCGGCATTGGTATGAGCGTGAAAGGGTGACTTGACGCGGTTAAACTTGCCCTCCATAGCGGAAACATTCACAATGTAGCGCCCGTCATCCTTGCGATTCGCAGCGCGATCGTCGTCGCGTGTCTTCACCATGAGACCCTTGAGTTTGCCTGCGAGGATCATTGGCGCCACCGCGTTGACGGCAAGCACCTCTACGATCTCAGCGGTCGAAACCTCTGAAAGAGTGAGCACCCACGAAGTGCGCTTGCGCAAGTCGATCTGCTGCCCATTCACGTCTACCTGGCCCGTTGGGAAGACCTCTTCGCTATTCTCCACATCGTCTGGCGCAAGAGCCGTCTGCGTCATGTGCGCCGAGGAGAGCACCTGCGAGGAGGCACTTGTTTTAGAACGTTTGCTCACAGTGTCGTTCTCGGTAGCGTCAGAAGATGATGCGCCATTGGCGTCATTATCCTCCTTGCCAGAAGAAGCGCCCGCCGCAGTCCCGGACACGCCCGCCACGTCCGGAACACTGTCCTTGATGGCCGCATCCTGCGCCGTGAGTCCGTGCCAGGGCGTCTCGTCGATGACGGCGTTTGCAGCCTCAACCTGCGCGGGAACAAGCCCGGGCGGCAGATCAGCCTCCTTCATGGTGCCATCACGTAGCTTCAAAAACGCCTCTTCGGTGGGCAGCAAGTGCTTGTAATACTGGGGTGGACGGCGAATGGTCTGGCAGGCGTTATTGATAATCACGTCAAGACGGTCCAAACGTCTTGCGAGGGTGAGCGCAAAGCCCTCGACGGCTTTAATGTCCCTAAAGTCGAGACCTTCGATCTTCAGACGGTCTTTGAAGCTGCCAAAGTCCTTTTCCTTGGCGAAGCGCAGCGCGGCATCGGCGGTGAAGCGCGTTGTCACAATAACATGCGCACCCATGCGCAGACACTTTAGCGCAATCTGGTACCCAATTTTGACGCGTCCTCCGGTCACCAAAACAAATTTGCCCTTCATATCGCATGTCTGGAAACGTTTATCCCAGTTCAGCTTGGCGCATGTTGGGCAAAAGCTATCGTAAAATTGGTGCATCTTGAAAAAGCGAGCCTTGCAACAATAGCACGAACGCGGACGGTGCAAGAGGTCGCCTTCATCATCGTCATCGTTCTCGTTGTTGCTGGCGTTCGCGCCTTCTCCTCCTTCGCTCGTATGACCACGAGCATCAGCGGCCTTGGCGTCACCATCGTCGAGCTTGAGCTTTTTATGCGGGGTGCCCTCGTCGTCAGCAAGGGCGCCCTCGGCCCGGAGAAGCTGGACTACGGACTCGGCGCCTCCCGCGGTGCCGGCGCTCGTGTTGATGCCATCGTCTACGGCTCCATCGGGGATGGCAGCGAGCGCGCTGTTACTCGCATTCTGGAGCGCTTTAAGGTGTGCAAGTCGCTGCGCGCGGAGGCGTCGTTGCTCGAGAATTCTCTTGTCGTGGGCCCGCTGCCGCATTTCACGCTGTTTGCGCTCGTCAAACTTTGACTTTACATTGAACATCTTGCGCGCCCTTTGCTGGATAAAGCCGCCCCAGGCGATGCGCACCGGCCGCATGTCCTTGCGCTCGTACAAGTCCCCATCGCGCTTGAGGGCCTCGCCCACGCGAATTGCCGCTTCGAGATCCTCTTGCGAGAATGGCAGAGGTCCCACGTCCTCCGCGTCCTCCTTCTTCTCGTCGCCGGGCTCCTCGCCAGCCCCCCCTTCTCGTCGCCCCTGCTCTTGCTCCTGCGCCTGCGCCTGCTCCGCGCCGGTCGCGGCCTCGTCGGGCGCGCCGCCGCCACTCGTCTCGGCGTCCTCCCGCATCATCCCCCGCGCCTCCGCCGCGGCGAGCACCTCGAGCGCCGCGCGACGAGACGACGGCGCAGCGCAGCGCAGCCAGCGCAGCGCAGCCAGCCGGCGAGCCGCAGGGAAATGCGCAAAGGCCTCCTCGCCGTCGCCTGCGTCGATAGAGGTCTGTCTGCACGCGAGGCCAAGCAGGCCCAGCCTGACTCTGACAGACAGAGAAGTCGAGTTGAGAACGTTGAGAACGGCTTGTGCAAGCAAAGCAACGCAAGGCAAGGCAAAGCAAAACCAGAGCAATCTAAACCCAAGCAAAAGTAATCCAAAGCAAAACCAAAGCAATCCAAAGCAAACCAAAGCAAGCCAAAGCAATCCAAAGCAATCCGAAGCAAAACCAAAGCAATCTAAAGCAAGCCAAAGCAATCCAAAGCAAACCGAAGCAAAAGCAAACCAAAGCAAACCAAAGCAAACCGAAGCAAACCAAAGCAAACCAAAGAAAACCAACCCAAAGCAATCCAAAGCCAAAGCAATCTAAAGCAATCCGAAGCAAAACCAAAGCAATCTAAAGCAAGCCAAAGCAATCCAAAGCAAACCGAAGCAAAAGCAAACAAAAGCAAACCAAAGCAAACCAAAGCAAACAAAAGCAAACCAAAGCAAACCAAAGCAAACCAAAGCAAACCAAAGCAAACCAAAGCTGAGGCGAAAAACAGCTCGACGTGTCGACGTTGGAGCAGCCAGACAGACGGGTAACGCGAACGAGGGAATCGACGGACGATGCCTCGCGCCCCGGCGCGAGCGCGGGCGCTGGGGACCGCGCTGGCGCTCGCGCTCGCGACTTGGCTCCTGCCGCTGGCCGGAGGCGCGGCTGCGTGGGAAGCTGCGCTTGGGCGCGATTTGCGGGAAAAGCACATCGTCCTCGTTGCATGTGCGAGGGACGCGCGACTTCGACAGGATCTGGCGCGGGCTTTCGCGGACGACGCAGAGGTGATCAGCATTGTGTCGTGCGCAGACTGCTGGCAACACAGCGGCACGGTGCGGTTCTTCGCTCGCGCAGAACCCGACGCGCACTGCCTCCTCGAACCAAACGCTGCTGCGGAGGTCTTTGGCGGGTCCGCAGTGACCGTCCCGCGCGCAGACGCGACCATATCTTGCGCAGCGAGCGTTGATGAGACCCTGGCTTTCATCAATGAGCATGCAGGTCTTGCCCGCCAACGAAATGGCTCGCTCAATGCAATAGGAGAACTTGCGCTTGATCTTCATGATGCGTTGGAAACTCCTTTGCAATGTAGCGAGGCCAAGGCCGAAGCGCTAAGCGTCGATGATCTTCTGCACGATTTTGTCCTCAAGCAAAGGCCCATAGTAGTGCGTGGAGGCGCAAGCAAATTTCTGGAACTCCATGGCCGGCCCATGCAATGGAGACCATGGGAGGATTCAGATTCTTGGGACGATGAAGTTGACGTCAAAGTCGTGCCGCGCGAAAGTCCAGGGCATGGTTGGGGTAGGTTCGAGTGTACAGAGCCACTCAAAGACTGGAACGAGTCGCAGGGCCCCATTGTGCCGGACCATGTAAAGAAGCGCCTCCTTGATGCCTCGCGGGTGCTCACGCGCCCGGCAAATGCTGTAATTCGTCTGGGAGATTTTGTAAGCAAACTTATGACGCCCTCTGCATCCGTAGTCGAGTATATCGAGTATCAGCACCTTGTCAAGGCACGACGACCCGAGGTAGTGCCTGCACTTGCCGCGCGTATGCCTCAACTCAGGGCAACCAATATGTGGCTTTCTGCAGGTAATACCACAAGCTGCGCTCACATGGATGCATTTGAGAATTTCCTTTTTCAGATCGAGGGAATAAAGAGGTTCACCATCCTGGCACCAGGAACGATGGAAGAAGGCTATCTTCGTGAGGCAATTTTCGAGTATAATGAAACGTCAGGCACCGCAAGCCGTACTAGACTCATGCCGTCCACGAGCATTGTAAATACAGCCGCGGACGATCCAAACGCTGTGCGCGCGCATCCTGCAGCCTTGCACTGCGAGGTGAGAGCTGGAGACATGATCTACTTGCCGGCCCACTTTTGGCATCAGGTCGATAGCCCTGCAAGTTTTCATTCACCGAGTGAAAGCAACCCAAAGGAAATGCAACCGCACAACCACTCTTTTAACTTTGCGCTCAATTTCTGGTTCGAGCCGATCTTTTCGAAGCAATTCCCGTGCACATCATGTCAGGTCGCTCCGCGCCACGGCATTCTCTCTTCGATCATGGCTGCAAACGAGCAAGAGGTGGCCTAATTGTGATTAAAGAGTGCAGGTCCACCACTGCTTCTTTTCATTGCAAATCATTGTGAGTAGCCAACCAGCATCATCTGCATCTCGTTTGCCGTGGTGATGCGGGTAAGTGTAACTTTAGTCGTCCCATGTTAAAGTTTTACAAGAATTGAAAAATAAGCAAGCAAGTAAGCAAGCAAGTAAGCAAGCAGGCAAGCGAGCAAGCAAGCGTCTTGTCGTCTCGCAATGCATGCATCCGTCCGTGCACGAAAAAGTCACTGGCGGGTGTGGGACAGGCCTTTTATCTTCGGGTCGAAGGTGGGCACTTTGCACGTGATGGTTTTCTTCTGTTACTTTTTGTTTTATACGAAAGACTATTACTGGATGCACTCCATGACAAGCTCTGGGACAGCCGGGTCGTCCGAGCGCACGGCAATCTTGAGGTTGATGGATCCACCGCTCGGCGAGATGGAGAAGGCAGTCCGGGCAAGTACCTTGGCACCGCCGATAAAGGTTCCAGAGAGCAGAACGTTGTGCGCATCAGCGTTGTGCGGAATCGAATCAGTCCCCTCGCAGGCACGCAGACCAAGAAAGTCAATGACGGCAGTAATGGCCTCCTTGAGCGTCTTGTACTGAGGCAGCTCGAACTTCTCAAGAACCTCGTTGGCCTTGCCCACAGTTTCCCAGGACGACTTGAAGTTGTTGATCTGAACGCGAGCGATAAAGTCCGTCGTTCCGAGTTCAAGGTCCTCGACAGGGTAATCCTCCTCGGCGCCCTCATCATCGGGATCAAAGGCTTCGCCCGTCTTCGGGTCGCACTCGAGGACCTTGAACTGAAGTTCGACAGAAAAGGTGGCCTGGTATGAGTCCTCTGGCCGCTGCATAAGCACATACACGGGAGCTGGAACATTGTATTTCAGCGTGTCGATCGACTTGGTCATGATAGGCGCCCAGGCATCGTTTTCGGCATCTTCCATGACCACGGAGACATCCTTGAGAAGCTGATCGTCGATCGTGTTTGTGACGTTGAACTGAAAGATGACGTGCTCGGCAAAGATATGCTTGACGCACGTAACCAGGTACTCTGTCTCGCTCTCCGTGAGCTGTTCTGGCCGCGAGGATTTGAAGAGTGCACCGAGGTTGGCGAACTCGGGCATATTGAGGAGCTCCTCGGCGTAGTTCTCCTCGCGCGTGGGGACGGGAGTTGGTTCCGAGACACCGCCAAGATCGCCAGCGCCGCTGTCTGCGCCACCAGCGTCAAAGCCAGAAGCGTCACCGCCATCTTCGGCCCGGGCAGGAAGAGCATCTTCGACCACGGGAAGGGCGTCGAAACTGAGCGGACCGGGTGCGGGGCGCTTTTGGTAAATCTCGAGCGAGCGCATCAGGGCGTTCTCGCTCATGGGGAGTGGGTCGACAAGGACCGTCTTAGAAGTGGGCTCGCCATCGCGAACCTTTTTCAGGATGGAAAGGCTGACAGTGGCGCGGTCGCGAACTTCGTCATCGTCGTCCTGCAGACTGCTCTCAAGAAGAATGATGATGCTTTCCGTCAGGTCCTCGACCTGGCTGCCGAACTTGCCAAGAGCCGTCACCGCTGCGGCCCGGACGTGAGCGTTCTCGAGAATAACGCGGTTGTAAATGAAGCGGATGAACTTTGCCGGGTGCGTTGTCGTGGGGCCCATCTCTCCGAGCACGTGCAGGATCTGGGCACTGAGAGAATTGAACTCGCAGTCCTCGATAAACTCACAAAGGTGGAAGAGGGCCGCTTCCTTGGACTGAGGGATCTTTTCAATCAGGTGCAGAATGGAGTCGACAATGACCTTTTTAAAGTCAAAGCCGCCCTCCTCGCGCAGAATGTTGCTCAAAAAGTTGAGCATGACGCGCTGCTTGTTCGGATATTTGAGGCAGAGTGCACGAACCGCACGGACAACGACGATTTTGAACTCGTCGCCAATGTCAGACATGAAGCCAGCGATCTGTTTCATGAGCTTATCAATGCCGCCTTCGGAGCCCGTCTTGAGCAGTGTAGTGATGGCCAAGGTGGCGATGCTCTTGTTCGCGTCGCCAATGAGGCCCTCCATATCCTCGTTGCAGCGGGTCACCGCATTGGGATGCTTCATGGCGACCTCGTTGAGGGTGCGAACCGCCGCGAACCGAAGCGATGGCTTGGGCGAGCTCAGAAAGAGCTGAAGCACGGTGATGGCCGGCATGATATCCTGCGGCGCGGCCTCGGGCAGACGGCACATGGCACGCGCAGCCTCGTAAATGACCATCTCGTGTCTGTGATGCAGACAGTTTTCCAAAAACTCGTAGGCAGCTCGCGAGTTGGTTGCGCTCATATCCTCGTGCAAAAGCTTTGACGTGTAGCGCACGAGGAGGCACATGGCCAGCGGCGAGTTCAAAGATCCCTTTGAGTACTGCTGGACGATGCGCCCGATCGCTAGCCGGTCGTGCGACTTGCTGGCGTACAGCAGGGCCAGCGCGTGGTACTGCACCATCTCGGCGCGCGAGTTGACGCTTTCCTGGACTTCGTTCACCCACCGCCGGACAACTTCGCGCTTGTCGCTGTCCACCGCCATTTGGTTTCCGCAAATCAGGGCCGACGCCGAGACGAGCGGGTTGCGGTCCACGAGAGCCTGCTTGATGTAGCGTTCGATCTGGCCAAGGATGGAGGCGTCAATGATCTTACACAGCACGCGGATCGCATTGGCGCGGTACAGGTCGACGTCGCTGTTCATGTCCTTGGTCAGACTCTGAATCACGATAATCACATTTTCCGGATCCGTGGACTCGGCGACTTCCTTGATGAAAAGGTAAGTCATACGGCGCAGGGCGGTATTTTGGCTCTGAAAGAGCTTCGTTACTGCGAAAAACACCGTCTCTGCATCGCGGCCTTCAAAGGTTTCGCCTTGCGACAGCAGAAAGAGCAACTTGGTGATGAGCAGGCAGCATTTCGACGGCGAGAGCTTGACCACCTGCGGGTCGTTGAAGGCCGCCCCGGCCTCCTGAAGGACCTGCGACTTTTCCACGCCCACAAAGGGCGAGGGAATGGCGTCCTCGTCCTCCGCCTTGACCTTGTCCTTGTCCTTGCCGCCAAAGCTGTTCACCTCACTCATGGTGGCTCAACTTGCAACGAACGAACGAACGAACGAACGAACGAACGAACGAACAACGGAGACAGCGAGCGCTCCTGGCGCCCGGCGGAGCAGCTAGCCGAGGAGCTAGCTGTCTATCTGGATGGCGTCGCGAGCCTCGCGACGCTTCTCCCTCCTCGCTGGCCCCTCGTAGTACTAGTATAGTAGCCGAAGCCGCTCAGGTTGACGTGGCACCGCCCTGGTCAATGAGGCAAGGCTTTCGGCTCCTTCCGCGGGGCAGCAGCCTCGGTGCGCGCGGGAGGGCGGCGGCGGCGGCGGCGCGCGCGGAGGGCGGCGGCGGCGGCGGCGGCGCGCGGAGGCCTGCCCTGCCCGGACCGGATCGGCTCGGCTCGGCTCGGGGCGGCTTCGATGGATCGTAGTCTGCTTTGTGCTGCCGGTCAACGGCGCGAGGAGGATGGAGAGGATTTTTGAATATCCGGCCTATTCTGTGCGCCGCTGCGTTGGGTCTCTTTGCACGCCGGCGCGCCGCCCGCGACAGCGACTGGTTGTTGCACGCAGAACCGGACGGGAGGCAGTCGCGCGAAGCGAGCTCGCGCGACCTCGACGGACGGCGCTGCGAGTCGGGGTGCGGACCAGGACCCCGTCCGTCTCGCCCTGCCCGGGCCGAGTCTCGAGCGGGAAGAGGAGAAAGTCGGACCTTTTGCGTGCCTCTTGAGAGCGAGGCCAGCCAGCGCCAGCCAGCCCGTGGAGGACCTTGCAAAAAACAGCGTCGCGAGCTCGCGAACTCCCAAGGTTTCCTTTCCCTGTGCATTGGGAAAGCGAAGAAGAGGGGGGAGGGGGAAGAGCAGAGACAAAAGCTGACATTGCGGGTTCTGTCGTCAGCTTTTCGGAAAGAAACATAACGATTCGATATTTGCAAAAGAAACTGCAAAAAGCCAGGAAGAACCCTGTCATTGAGGAAAACCTGCGGCGACCGACCCCGCTCTCTCTTGGAGCTGGTATATCGCAGATAGCAACGGAAATGGCCGACAACAACGACGGCGTGCTTTCTGCCGAGCTGCTCGCAGAGCTTGGCGAAAACATCGAATCTGGCGGCGCTCTTTTGACAGAACGAAAGCGCCTCACCGAAGCCGAAAAGCGTGAACGCAAGCTCAAGCCCAAGTTTACCCCGGATACCCTTCCTGCCAAGCGCCCTGATAATGCAGTTCCTTCTTTCAAGCGACGCACACGGGGCGCCGAGGAATACCATGAAGTGCAAAAGGTGACCAAGCGTAAACGCAAACAGCTCGCCAAGATTGAAGAGGATAAACGCAAGAAGGAGAGAAGAAAGGAACTCCTCGCCGCCCTTGCCGCGAACCAGCTCACGCCTCAAGAGCAAGGTCTGCTCGTCTCCAGCTCAGCCATGGGGGCGAAAGAGACGCACCGCGATCGTCTGCGCATGGACCTGCGACTTGAAAGGAGTGGTATTCAGGACGCTGTAGGTGCGGATCTGCCCACGACAGCGGTCAGTAAGACAAGGCGGAAGAAACGTGCGCGGACCAAACGTGCCAAAACGGCAGCAGACGACAATGACACCTCCAAGGACAACGGCGCGCGCCTCAAGGTCGTGACCAAGGACGATTCCAGCAGCAGTGAGGACGAGAGCGAGCAGAGCGAGACAGAAGAAAAGCAGAAGGGCGTCGAGAGCAAAAGTGACAAAGATCAAACAGTGAGCCCAGGCGACGTCAAGATTTCCGCCTCTGACAGCGAAACCCAAAATGACGCAAAATCTAGCGGCGACCAGGTTCTTCAGCCTCCAAAGGAAACGCAGACGGCCAAGTCTTTCTCATCAGCGACGGCCGAGGCGGACTCCGAGGACAAGGAAAACTTTGTTGTGCGCGTTAATCGATCCCCTGATACGAGCACAAGTCGTGCGAAGCTTCCAGTGAGCATGATGGAGCAGGAGATCATGGAAGCAATTAATCGCAATGCTGTCACGGTGTTGTGCGGTGAGACAGGCTCGGGCAAAACGACTCAAGTTCCTCAATTTCTCTTTGAAGCCGGCTTCGGTTGCCCGAGCGCTCCAAGCGCGGAACTTCATGGTCTCATCGCCGTCACGCAGCCTCGACGCGTAGCGACAGTAAGCATGGCGGAACGCGTGTCTTCTGAGCTGGGAGACCATGCCAAGTTTGTTGGATACCAGATCCGTCATGACTCGCGCACCGTGAATGCCAAGACGCGTCTCAAGTTTATGACAGACGGTGTGCTCTTACGCGAAGCTCGGGAAGATTTACTTTTGCGGAAATACTCGGTCATTGTTCTGGACGAGGCGCACGAGCGCAACCTGAACACGGATATCCTTCTTGGTCTTTTGTCACGCATCATTCCACTGCGTCAGGAAATCTACAAGGACAAGTCTTTGCCCAACGTATACCCTCTGCGTGTGGTGATCATGTCTGCGACTTTGCGCGTGGATGACTTTGCTCGGAACCCACGACTCTTCACAACAATTTCACCGCCGGTCATCAAGGTCGAGGCACGCCAGTACCCTGTCACGACCCATTTCAGCCGGCGCACGGAGACGCGTAATTATCTTGCCGCGGCCTTTAAGAAGACGTGCGCAGTGCACCGTCGTCTGCCTGCAGGCGCCGTTCTCGTCTTCCTTACGGGCCAGCGCGAGATTGACTGGATGGTGAAGCAACTTCGGGACAAGTTTAACAAGGGCAAAGCGATTGTTCCTCTTGCAGAGCAAGCTCCCGTTGAAGCAAAGTCCGTCGACGCAAGCAAACCCGAATCCGAGACCAAGAGCAGCGATGGAACCGCGGCGGCTGCGACCGAGGAGAATGAGGAAGACATCGACTACAGTGACATTGATAGCGACGATGACGACGACGACGCGGAGAACGCTGCTTTGAGTAGTAGTGATGAGGCTGACGCAGAGGCAAAGAAGGGTGATGCTCCGCCCAAGGTTGTCAGCACGTCTGCAACAGCTCGCATCAAGGCCGCCGCGTCCCGGATCAATGCCACGCAA
The DNA here is from genome assembly GCA_003116975.1 of Aurantiochytrium sp. KH105. Classification (NCBI taxonomy): domain Eukaryota; class Bigyra; order Thraustochytrida; family Thraustochytriidae; genus Aurantiochytrium; species Aurantiochytrium sp. KH105. The sequence continues at coordinate 139,394 of BGKB01000278.1, read as the reverse complement.
GAGGCGACGCACCCACCCGTCCATGTATTGCCCCTGTACTCGCGACTGCCAACGGCGCAACAAATGCAAGTCTTCCAAGACGTACCTGCCGGCCACCGTCTCATAGTTGTGGCTACCAATGTCGCAGAGACCTCCGTGACGATCCCGGGCATTCGCTACGTAGTTGACTGCGGACGCGAAAAACGCAAGGTGCATGATCAGTACAGCGGAACTTCCCGCTATGAGATTGGCTGGATCTCGCAGGCGTCTGCAAATCAGCGCATGGGTCGCGGCGGCCGCACTGGCCCCGGCCATTGCTATCGGCTGTACTCCTCTGCAGTGTTCAACGACCAATTCGAGGCCTTTGGCAGGCCCGAGGTCGAACGCCTCCCTATTGAGGATGTCATTTTGTACATGAAGACGCTGGGCATTGAAGATGTCGAGTCCTTTCCGTTCCCCTCTGCCCCGGACACTCTTGCAATTCAGTCGGCAGAATCCCGGCTCGTGCAGCTCGGTGCGCTGATCAAAAAGGCAATAAAGCGCGGCGAGATTGCTCGCCTAGGAAGCGCAAAGGCGCGTACCGCAATCACGCCTCTTGGTCGGCGAATGACTCACTTTCCGGTGCGAGCTCGTCTTGCAAAAATGCTCGCCGTGGCAGCCTGCGACACCGAGCAGCCCTTGCGGCGTCTGGGTTACGTCTTGTGCGTCGCCGCCGCGCTGAGTTTGCAGGAGCCCTTCATGCACCACCAAATCATTGACGAGGGCAAGTCGTCTGCCGCGCTGGGTAAAACCGAGGACGACGACGACGAGGATGCGGATAAGACGACCGAGCGCAAGGATAGCGCAGCACAGTCTGCAGAGGATGAGCGCAAACGAGAGCTTCGCGAACAGGCGAAAAAGGTCAAGGCCAAGTGGTTCAATGCCACGAGCGACGTCGTCGGCCTCCTTATCGCGCACGGCGCTTATGCGCACACTGCAACGATGCAAAGCGGCCGAAAGACGGACAAGTTTTGCAAGGAGCACTTTTTGCATGCCAAGACGATGCGAGAGCAAATGCAGCTGCGTCAGCAGCTCGCCAATATTGTTGCCAAGATGCGGGTGGCCGCTCTTGCTGACAGGGAACCTTCTTCTGACGATGAAGACTCGGCTGACGAGACTGATTCGGACGAGGAGGGCGGCAGCGCCCGCATGGATTTCGCGCAGTCACGAGCCATGTCGGCCGACCTGCGGGGTCCCCTTGCGCCACCCAAGCGCGCGGATATTGTGTACCTGCGACAAATTGTGACGGCGGGGTATCTAGATCAGGTGGCGCGAAAAATGACGCGCGAGGAAGCGCGCAGCGTTGCGGATGCCTATGGGTTTCGGCTCAAGAAGAAGCGTTGGCCGTACGTCTCGTGTAGCATGAGCGTCGATGTACCTCTTTTCATTGGGGCGCAGAGCAACCTCATGGATGCCGATGGCCCGCTTCCCGAGTTTGTCGTGTATGGGCATGTCGATGCTGTGGAACAGACGCAGCGCAACGCAATGCCTGATGCCGAGATGGAGGACGAGGATGCGGACGGCCCAGACCGAGCTCCGCGCGAGTCTCTGCACTACATGCGACAGGTCACCGAGGTCGATCCTTCGTGGCTGTTCTCCCTTTCGCAGGGTACCGAGCAGTGCTCGCTCTCGAGCGTCCTGGAGCACCCTCCGCCCTCGTACGAGCAAGGTCGGGACACCCTTGTGGCCTGTGTCCACCCGTTGTTTGGTCCGCGACGCTGGAAGCTTCCGGTGCAGTGGGTGACCTTTCCTTCCTCCACGGCCGAGGAGATGCGCGATCGCGCGCGATGGTTTGGCCGAGCTCTTCTTGAAGGAAAGGTGTTGCCCGTTTTCGGTGACCTCAAGGATTGGCTCGTTGTCCCATCGGCATACATGACGCGAAAGGTCCATGACGTCAGGGTGCAAGCGCTGCAGCGAGCCTTGGAGCGTGGGCCGCGGAGAGGTGAGGCTATTGTCTCCCGTAAGGCGCTCTTTCGTGCATGGGATGTTAAGCCCGAATTCCTTTACACAGAACTTGTGCAATGGATTGTCAAGGAGAAGCGCAAGGACTTTCGCGCGATGTGGCCCCAAATTATTGAAAGCTAGTAGTACGTAGAAAGAAAGAAGAGTAAAAACATGACACAAAAGCAAGTCGGTGTTCGTACAGTCATCAAGGGTCGTCTCTGTCATCGATGCACGGTGAACGCGCCAACATGCAAAGCAAGATCTAAGGGAAGAAGGAAAACAGTAGAAGCATACCATGGTGGTATAGCAAAAGCAGAAATCACTTGACGGGGAAAAGGAAAAACGATCTCAGTCTCAAGCACATAAAGTCTAGAGAGCGAGTTCGTCAGCGCACCTCTACTGCATGCGCTTCTTGGCAAAGTCTACAGTCAGGCCGTCCATGTGCGGCCTAAAGGTGATAGGCACCGAGTCGGGCCAGACGGGCGTGTTGGTGCCGGTGTACGCTTCCTTGGGGATCTCGTCCTCGAGGGCGTAGACAATCTCTGGGGGAGGGGGCGGGTTGCGCATGAACTTGGTGCCACCCGGCATGTAAATGTACGAGTATGGGTCCGGGTGGAGCTTCTCCCAGAACTCGGCCTCGCCAGCGTCGACGGCGCCCTTGCCGGCCTCGAGAGACTTGACGGCGTCGAAGCGCGCGCGCAGCTTGTCGGACTCCTCATAGAAGACCTCGCGGTCGATGCACCACGAGAGGAGCATGCGCAGCGAGTTGCGGTACAGGCGGGTCACCCTCTGCTTGTGCGTGAGCGCGCCCTCGTGGTAGCTCACCTGCGCCACGGCGCCGCGAAAGGCCGCGTTCATCTTCCCTGCTCTCTCTCTCTTGCGTCGACGCCGACACGCGCGCGGGCGCGGCCGCGCGGCTCTCCTCCTGCTGCTGCTGCTGCTCTCCTGCGGGCGGGCGGGCGACCGGGCGTGCGCGCGGGCTCTGCTGCGGCGTGCGTGCGCGCGGCTCTCGCGTTTGTTGTTTCTCTCTCGCCCTCTCCTCTCCTTCGATCAGTCGCCGCGCAGCAGCAGCGAGTCCGGCGCCCCTTCGCGCCGAAGTCGTGTCGCGAGCGGAGCGGGCAGCGGGGAACGAACTGGGATGTGGGTGTGAGAGATGACGGCCACCGGGACGACATCAGGACGACGTGAGGTCGCGTGAGGCCAGAAGGAAATGCGCGTCGGGGATGGATTGCATGGAGTGACGAAATGTTTGGTGGGGTTGGGCGGAAGAGCGAGCACTCGCGAGGAAGTTGTCGCTACGATGATGGACTCTGTGGCTTCTCGAGGCTGGGATTTGGCTATTCTTTGTGAAGCAGACGCTTTTGAACACCGTGGCGTGTGATTGTATTGTAATCATACTAGTGATCAAACGCAAAAGCAGGAATATCAGACGTAAAGACAGAAGGACTACCTTTGGTTTTTGACAATTTATGAAAGAAAAAAAAGTATTGTGTACACTGTAGGTCTATGCGCCATTGCTTGACCGTGTCATCGATCATAAAATAGACGGCATCTTTGACAGGCTTCTTTGCGCTTGGATTCGAGTCCGGGTCACGGTATGCACTGTTCATTGTGGGCCAGGTAGACGAGCTCCTCGAGCCCTTTGCGAGTTTCAAGCTTTGGTTGCTTTGGTTGGAGTTTTTGTAAAAGTTGACAAACGTTCAACAAAGCGAGAGCGGCGTCGTACGTGCCGGCGATGCGCGAGCGCGAAGCATGACGATGCGCGCGAGGCGAGCGCGGCAAAGGCGCTCTTGTTGCAGCGTGGGCAACCTCGTTCGACTGGGTATGGTCCTGGGCATGGCGGGCCTCGTGGCGCTGCAGCTCGCTCTCCTCACCGGGTATACGCACGATAGCGCGACGGAGGTGGGCCTTGCGAGGCCTGCCACCGTTGATGCGCAAGATAACAGAGGCGCTGACGCAGACAGAGACGACGGCGACGACAACATCGACTCGCTCGAGACCTTGGATGGCGCGTACGATGCTGAAGGCAATGACGACCTCGGCTCCGGGGACACAGAAATCGAGGCAGAAAACAATGGGGAAGCTGATGGCGACGACGGGGTCGACGATGCTGCGCCGCTCACAGTCTTCTCCGAGAACTGGCTCAGCTGGATGAAAATGGTTGAACCCGATCAAGGAGCGCGCAAACCGATCGAGTTTGGTCACCAAGCAGAGTTGGATGTGGATACTTGGCTCGCACAAAGCCTTGCGCGGCTCACACTCCCACCTGCTCGCGTGCCGGAAAGCGGTACAGCGCAGCCAAACTCTAAGGATCTGCAAAAAATCCGCAGGAGTGTCGCCCATACGCTGGGTAAGCTCGAGTCTGACGAGTATAAGCGAGCCATGGTAATGGAAATGTCCATACTTGACGGCATTTTACGCGACGCCTCTTCAGATACATTATTGTCCTCGTCTGTGGCGCCAACACAAGACTCTGATCGCGACGACGAGAGTGAGAGCTCAACAGTATCGGCAGCACATCATGCAAAGGTCTCCGAGACCGCAGACGATCAGACGTGCGCGCGATGGCGCGCTGCAACCTCGAAGACCGAGGCGCACACAATAACGAGGCGTGTGTTTTCCGTTGCCGGTAATCTTCCGCAAGCTCACGCGGATCTCTGGCGCCGAGCATTGGCGGCGGGCAGCGAATCGAGAAAATCAGCCTGGGAAGAAGACGGGAATGTCGAAAACGCTGGCGATGATTTGCATCGTTTGCTCGTGCTTCCCTGGACCAAGGAGGCCGCTCTTCTTGAAGTAGGCGATCAATTTTCCCAGCGCAACGACCCATATTACTTGACGCTGACGCGCGCGGCACCGGGGGCTGGACCGTCTGGGTGGGCCCTGATTGCGCGACGACAAGAATTATTGTCCAAGCTTCGAGACTACATGGGTTCATTTACATGTTCATTAGAATCTTTGGGAATTGTAGCTCCGTCATACGAAGTCGTAGCAAACAGAGAAGACTGTCAGCGTCTTTTTGCGCAGGCAGAGAGCGCGCAACAGGCGAAAAGTGCCTGGCTACTCAAAGCATACGCGACCACTCTCTGTCCTGCGCAGGGCCCGGGGCCGTGCGTCGAGGCACAGTCAGCGCCGCAGGTTCTCGTTGGATTAAGCGCTTTGCAGCGTCAATATGGTCGCTGCCAAGATTCCGCAGTGACACCCGTGCTTATTGAGCGCGCGGTTCCTGCGCCGCTGCTCGTCCACTCGCGTCGGTTGAAATGGCACGTCCTCGTTCTCGTGGCCTCATCAGATCCGTGGAAAACCTTTTTCCATCCTGGATTTGTAACTTTTGCGACTCCAGACGCCCGAACGGAGCGCAGTGGACCAACAGGGTCAACAGTGGCGAGCACGGAGGCTCTTGTAAAGGAAACGACTGATCTACACAAGCAAGCGCCCTTTCAGACACGAGGAGAGCAAGAACCGCCATTGTGGGATTTTGCGCGATTTTTGCGGTATCTCGAGTCGTATGGGATATGTGAGAGGCCTTGCGAGACTTTACTCTCCCGGACGCGTGCCATAACACGGCTTCTTGTGGAAGCGACGCGGCGAGGAAGCGCACGTCCACTGCCGCGTTTATCGCCACGCTTTTCGGATTTTCAAGTTTTTCGTGTAGACTTTTGGATCACGGAATCGCTGCAACCTGTTTTACATCGCGGCAGCGCGGATCTTGGCTTTCTGCTTGACGATTGGGGCCCCAGTGCGGAGTCTCTTCGGAGCGAGATGGCGGGCTTGCTTGCGGAAGCCGTTTCGCTAACGGAAAATCCGGCGGCATCGGCGACCTTGTGGGAGCCCTTGCAGGACGAATTGACGGACTTTTGCCGCGGCGCAGAGCCTCGGACCTTCAATCCTTGCTCTGAGATTGAACCGAAGCCGCTCCTTTTACCTGTGCGCGCTTCGCAAGCCGGGTCGCCACGGACGAACAAGGGTGTGGACACGAGTTCAGTGTCTAATAGTATCGGAGCCTCGTCGCAGGGTGGTGGGGAAGAACTCGGTGACGACGAGGAGCTTGACACGAACGGCATGGCGCCGCCCGTGCGGATCCTCGACTGGGATGCACGCAAGTTTAGTCCCAAGTCTCCCGTTCGGATGGAGCGTCGTGGCGCCCCAGTCCCTCTGGACGAGCTCTAGAGAGTTTTCGCATCATCTTCTTATGTAAATTGTATTCATTTGAGTGCGCGTTTGACGGGGAAAAGAATGAGATAAAATGATGATGCTTGCAATTGCTGCCGGTTCTGGCTTCGACTGCCAACCCATCGTCTGCAGGCTGCCAGTGAGGGTAGGCCTCGAACAGCGAATGAAAAAAACTAAAAAGAAAAAAAATGGCAATTTTTGGCAAACTTTGAGCAAACTGCGAATGATGTTTCGTACACCGAGGATCCGAAACAAATCGCGCGCCTCTTTGCGGCCCGTCGCCCAGGCGCAGGCTCTCGGCGCCACGCACCGTTTTGCCGCCGCAGCGTAGTCTTAAGACAGAGAGACTCGACGTGGTTTCGAGGTACAATGTCGAGGAGCCACGGCACCGAAGGCGAACAAGATGCCAGCAACGGCGACCCTGAGGAAGTGCAGTATCTCTTTCGCGAGCCAGGACGACGCGACGACGAGAGAGAAGACAATGCAGTAGATCCGAGGGTGTTTTTAAAGCGCATGCGTATCGAAAACCCACCAGCAAGGGCACTCGCGACGCTCTTTGTCGACACGCTCGTTGTACATCGTCAGATTGCTCTGGTCTTGCTCGACTTCTTGGTCTTCCTCTTGCACAAGGACGAGCGGGTGACAGCCAAAGGCATGTTTGGAATCGAACTCCATTTCTTTGCCATGTTTTATGTTCTGCTTATTTGCGTTGTCGCGCTCGTGGCGCGCTCACGGTCCAAGGATGCAAGACGTGTTGAGCAAGGCGCATTATGCATGCTCCTCTTGGCCACGTTTTCTCCGCTTTTGCGCACATTGACCGAAGCATACTCTTCCGACACCGTGTATACTTTGGTAAGTCTTTGTGGTGTGGTACACCTGTACCTGTATGATTATCAGCCCGATGTGGACGCGCTCCGATTCAACAGCGCCGTTTCACTCAACGCCGGCTTCCTCATGAGTTTGCTCTTGGCTTCGCGACTCGAAACGAGCGAGGCGGTGGCATCCTTTCTCCTTTGCAGCATCCTTTTGCTTGCTCTCGTGCCAATGGGGGCGGCACGGGCGTCTTTTGCGCGTCATGGCGTCATTGCTGTGCTCATGAACGTAAGTCTTTTTCTGGCCGTACAGTATGGGTTGCACCTCGTCGAGCGTTCGGGTCTCGCGGTCGCATACTCTGTCGTCACCTTTATGGTATGCGTGGTGTGCCCGTTTCTTTTGTGGATTCTGCAGACAAGAAAGCACGTTGTGCGTGGTCCTTGGGATGTGGCCAAGGTTGATCAAGTTGAACTAGATTGAGGACAGCGAGAATTGTGTCGAGACGTCGAGACGGGACTGAAGCCGCTTAATGTAATAAAGTCTTTGCGCTCGATGTAGTAAAGTCTTTGCGCTCAATGTAGTAAAGTCTTTGCGCTTAATGTAGTAAAGTCTTTTGCGCTCTGTTCGGATCGTTTTCTCCGACTGAAAGAAAATCTACTTGCGCTTTCGGTCATGAGAAATGGTTCGTGTGCAAGGATACAACCCATTCACAGAATTCTTTGCACGAAAGTAAAAATGCACGAGATGGAGGAGAGTTACACGAAAACAGTATGTAAAAGAATGAATTGATAGTCATTGCAGAGAAAAAGGAGGTACTTCGGGAGCTGCCGTTTTGTACATTTTAGTTTTTGGAAAGCGCCGAGAGACCAGGCTGACTGGCTGGCTGGCTGGCGGGCTGACTGACTGGCTGGCTGGCTGGCTGACTGACTGATTGTGACAAGAAGTTTCCGTACGGGCACCCGCGCCCGAGATTCTGCAAATACGTGAAAGAAATGAAGAAAAAACCGTAGCAGCCAAAACGATTTTCCGCGCGCGCAAGAACGGGAGGGAAGAGATCGATGCATGGTGCGTTGAGCCGAGAGCCTAAGTCATTGCAGTGGCGTGATGGTGGCGGATCTCCTGAAGCAAACTGTCTTGGAAGACGCTGCGCACGGCGGCGCGAAATCTGCGCAACTGCTCGCGTTCGCGCAGCGAGATGCGAATCTCGTGCTGAAAAGGGTGGCGGCGTGTCCCCTGCGAGCGGACGCGGCCGACGACCCGAATCTCGTTGAGGAGCGTAGGATCGACGGGAGTTTCTGGCATTTCACGCTCGGGGCGTGCATCGAGCTCCTCGAGAAGCTCGCGCGTAGACTCGTGCTCCTCGTCGGCGACACGCATGCCAAGTCTGTCCATGAGGTCGCGCAGTGCCACGTTTGGCTGATAGCTCCGATACGAGAGGCAATCGCAGCGGCAGACTGGGCATGATGTCTTTTCTTTGAGCCAGGGTGCAATGCACGCCAAGCAGAACGAGTGACCGCACTGGAGAGAGATGGGCGAGCGCATGGCGCTAAAGCACACGCTGCAGCTAAGGTCGCTCTTGAGTTTTTCCAGCGCTGACGATGCCGCGTCTAAGAGCTGCGCGTCCCCGCTGCCCGCTACGTCTGTCGCGGCTGCCAGCAGTCGCTCTCTTGCCTCGCTGGCGTCGCTGCCGTCCATGGCAAGAACGATTCCGGCGAGGACGCCCGCTACAAAGGTGTCTTCCTTGGTGAGCGCCTCGGGGAACGCCATCTTGAGTCCCTCGCCGCCGACCTCGTCTTCGCTCTTGGCCAAGTTTGCGTTCTCGCTTCTGCTCGTCGTCACGTCTGTCATCGTCGTCGACGATCCGCTGGCGTCCGAGGCCACCTCGAGGAGCTCCATCCTCCCGGCGTCCGTCTGACTGTCTGTCAAGTCTGTCTGTCAAGTCTGTCTGTCAAGTCGGTCTGCGGCTTCGTCCGCTTGCGTCGTTCGTTGCCGGGTCCGGCGCCGCTCGTTTTCAAACTCCTCGTTCTTCCTCCTCGCAAGGCCGCGACCGCCCGATCGATCGGCCGTCGCTCCCTCCGGCAAGCGGTCCGCGCGAGCGAGCGCGCGACGCCGGCCTTCTGCGTCGCCCTCTGCTCCCCTCCGCGACCTCGCTGCGCCTCGAGAGCGAGCCCGTCGCGCGCGTCGCGTTCGCTCGTCGCTCACGTCGCAGGCGGGCAGGCAGCGAGTTGGCGTTCTGCCTGTCACGGCGACGGCGCCCGCCTTGTTTGCCACCTACTTTCGCTGCTCTTGGTTGTTATAGTTACTACGAGGGCGCCCCGCCCAACGACGTCTCGTGTCCGTCCGAACCCTCGAGAGGGAACCAACCGGCCCGCCTTTTCAAATTTGAAACCGGAATGCCCGGGCGAGTGGCGGCGGGCTGCGGCAGCTCGGGCTGCGGCCAGCCCTCGTCGGCCTAAATTGACGGCGCCTGCCGGTCGCGGTCGGTGCCAGAGGGCCAGCCTCGCCTCGGCCGGCGACTTTTCCTCGGCTCGGGCGAGTCGGACTCGGGCTTGCTGCTGCTGCTGCTTGCTGCTGGCAGTGGCTTGGGCCCTGTGACTGTGAGCTCCCGGCGCCTTCAGAGCCTCGACGCCCAGCCCGGGATGCCCCGGCGCGGGTCCGTGCGCGCCCGCGCTCGCAAGAGGCGCCTGTCGGGTCGCTGAGACCGGGCTGGACGCTGCCGCTGCCGGGAAACGCGCGAGGACTGGGACGGGTTGGGATGGATGGCTGGCTGGGCTTCGAAGATTCAAAAAAGACTCGAGCGAGAGACGAAGGCGGAGGGAGAGGGACCGCGGCTGCGCCTGCAGCTGCAGCTGGTCGCGTCGCGTCGCGTCGCGTCGCACGCCGTCCGCCCGTCCGTCCGCTCGCCGCTGCTGCGCGTCCTGGCGGCGCAGGCCTCTTCCTCCTCTTCCTCCTGCTTGGAGTTCTTCAAGTGCCTCGCGCCCGAGCGTTCCCAATCGAGCGACCAAGTGAGAGCGCCCTCGCTCCTCTTTCCCAGCCTGCTGCTGCCGCTGCTCTCTCTCGGCCTTGGCGCGGTTCCGTCCTCCCGTGCGGCTGCAGCGACCACGCCGAGCCCGCTCGTGCCGAAGCGGTTCTGGACGCGGCGGCGACCCAATGGCGTGCATCGACGAAACGAGGCGTCGCGTCGCACGCTCTTAAGAACGGCTCTGCCATGCTGATGATGCTGGCTGATTGAACTAACTGTAAATGCAGTGCCGTGGCTGTGGCAGTGGCGTGTGTCGTGTGTGGCATGTGGAGCGCAGGGCAGCGGAAATTGGGATTTCGCTTTCAACGCTCGCCTCCGCTCGATTGGCCGCGCGCTGACCGAGCGTGGCGAGGCATGCATGCATGGCACGCCGTGCAGTTGGCTTTGGCCACCTCGATGTTCTGTTCGTAGACGGCTGCAAGCTCGCTGTGCCTCGCTGGACGGCGCAATGGGCAGAAAGGAGCAGAGGGAGGGAGGGAGGGGAGAGAGGCGCAATTCGTTCGAATTTCGCCGCCACTTTCACTCGCGCTCTGCTCTATGAACGATGATGGGGACACTGGGCCACAGTGCAGCGACTCATTTCCCCATCACGGAGGCACGTGCAAGATTGGGGACTTGAGTCGATGTGAAAAACGGCAACGTCTAAAGCAGTAGCAGTCATAGCTGCTGCTGCTGCTACTGCTACTGCTGCTGGCTCTGGCCGGCGGGCAGACAGGCGGGATGACAGCATTTCGTCTGGCTGACTTGCAAGTGAGAGGAATTTGTTAGCTGGCTAAAGAAATGTCCACATGCTTGTTTGTGTATGTATTTATATACCACTTCTACTAGGCCTATCATTGTAAGATTGCAAGGGAAATCGATAAGCAACCAAGCAAGGTCGCTTTGTCTCTACGAGCTGAGGGTCTCCCTCAAGACAAGACTGGCGAGCAGACGATCAGGCAAGCATGCAGCCAGCCAGCCAGCAAGCTAGCCTAATCAATTTGTTTTACACGTCCTCGCTCTTGTACGCCTCCCAACGTCGGCGATTCGCGTGGTCTTGATATTTGTCTTGGGTCTGCTCGCTGTGGTAGCGGTGACGATAGTGAGGAGGCACATCTTGACGGGCACCAGGCCAACAGCGACTTGCACCCGCACCGTCGTCATCGCCACCGTCGTTGCTGCTGCCGCCGCCAAAAGCTGGACGAAACAACTCTCCCGTCGCGCGTCCTAGCTCGTGGAAAATTTCATCAATACCGCGCTGCATCAAATCAAAAGGATCCACGACTCCGTCACTGCCTGGATGCATGCCTCCGCGATCAGCATCAGAATGCATGCCTCCTCCCGGGTGCATGCCGCGGTAAAAGTCCTCCATAAGATCGCCCAAATCGCCAGGGATCTGACGCGAGCTCGAAGACGAGGAATAGCCAAAGTCCACGATCCCATTCGAGCCCTCGTGCGAGGTCGTCTCCTCGACGCGTTCGACCTCTTCAACAGGTTGCCCTGGGCACCTCCGAAGCAGCTTGCGCAGCATCTTGCACTCCATGCGCCGCCCGGCCTCCGCGTTAGGGTCCTCCACCGAGCCGCATCTCCGACTCAGCTCCTCAAAGTAGCTGCACCGCGGGTCGCGCTCGTGCTCGAAGTCCGTGGACGACGACGCCGCCGCCGCCGCTGCCGTGTCGCCTCGCGCGCCGCTGCGCCTCGCCGCAGCGCTCGACTCCTCCGGCCCGCTCATGATTCTTCCCCCGCTCGCAGCCGAGCTCTCGCGCGCGCGCTCTGGAATCGGTTCTGGTCTGCCACGTCGCTGCCGCTGTCGCTGTCGCTGTCGCTGTCGCTGTCGCTGCCGCGCAAGCGCGGAAACGCTGTCCGGACCGGAGTCTCTCGTGTAAGCCCGGAGCCCCTTCCTTCTTGTCCCTGTCATCGCCGACAAAACGAAAGAAAAGCCAGGAACTTCGGAGACCGCCCCCGAGCGACGGGGGGGGAGGCCAGCAAGACCTTGCGTGTCCGAGTCGGGCGTACGATGAGCACGATACGTCGTGATAAGTCGCAATTGATGCGACAGGACAGGCAAAGTAGGACCAGTCAAATGAAAGTTCGAGAAAAAAGAGAAAAGAGAAAATAAGACACATCATGTCAGGAGCAGCAGCCAGCCAGGTGGATCGATCACCACCGTATAATCGTAAAGGTCGCGGAAAAAGGATTCTCTCTTGAAATGCTACCCTGCCCCAATGAACTAAACTCGACGTGAGAAAGAGGGAAGGAGAGAGAGAGACTTTGCGATCATACGACGATCATGGAGGCGTTGGCTCGAAATTAGGCCACTGCCGCCGACGAATTGTATTTGATACCCTGCAAAATTTCCACAGAGCCAATCTTGAATGAACGTTTAGCTGGAGATTGTGGCGTACGTCTCATAGGCATCCTCGTCAATATTCCAGTCGCAAGGAGGATACTCAACATGAAAGCGCTTGATTGCCTCGACGATTTGGCGCTTTCGCGTACGCTGTGTCCACCAGAGCTCGTACTCGCCGCCGCAAATGAGACGATCTGTGTTGTTGGCAAACTCCAAGGGCATGACGAGAGTTCTGTAGCCATTTGTGAACTTTACATCAGAGGGAAGTTTGACCTCATTGATGATGTGTGCCTCTCCAGCAGCGTGGAGCTCAATAAAGGCCCCGCAAGCATTTGAGTCAGCATACGCTCCTCCGCACTTGGGGATGAAGACGGTGGCAGAGTATCCAATGGCGACGCAATGTTCAAATGCGTTGCCTTCCGCATCCGTGCATGATTCATCGGCCCTCACGGTCTCGTTATGATCCCAACACGCAGGCATGTCCGCACTCGTGGCCATGCGGATGCCGTGCTCCACGCACTGCGGGTCGCGTGTGATGCCCAGGGTTTCTTCCTCGTGATCTTGGGTAAGCGCAAACCCGGGCTCCATGCTCACGGAGCCATCGGCCGCCACGACCTCAGCAATGATACATGTGGGGTCGTCAAAGACAACATCAAGGTCGGGAAAGCGGCTGTTTGACGAATCAATTCTCTTTTCGCAGAGCGCAAGGTCGACATTCCACTCGCAGCGTTCTGTTGTTTTCAGCGCACATGCATCCTCGGTCAAGGTGAGTGCGCAGTCTTGCCCATACTCTTCCACAGTGTACTCTGTATAAGTATCGGTGCGCACCATGAAAGCGGGGGCAGTAATGCGCTTAAAGCCGCCGCTCGGCACGGTTTTCCTTGCATCCACGGTCGCATTTCCTGTCGCTGTTGCGGAAGGAATCGATGACCAAGAGCTCCCTGCCGTTTCTGAGGAAGCAGACCGGCGATAGATCCCGTTATCACTCGCCACCGCCCAAACGTATTGGTCGTCGAGATCAAAGTTCTCGACGGTGAGGCCGCTTCCAGGGTAGGGCACTTGGAGCCACTGGTCACTGGTGCACGATCGAGGGCAGTTCATAAGGGCCCCCGTGTCTGTGAGCGCCCAGATCGTGTCGGTTTGGATGCACGTGGCGACCTTTTCAAGTCCAACGCCAGGAGGCGAAACGTCGATCCATTGTCCATAGGCGCTGTCTTCGATCCATACGTCTTTCCAGCGCACCGAAACTCCCGTCGATGGAAGCAAGACGCGGCGGGAAAAGATACGGCCGTCGTCAACAATAAGCCAAATATGGGTGTCATCTGCGTTGATGGCCTTGTAGCTGCTCACGGTATTATTCAAGTCCGGTCCGGTCCACTCTGTTCCCTCAGATGGGTGTCCGCTGACCTCGACGGGCGGGTTCCATTGGCCATCGCAGGGCTTTAGACACGCAAGGATCTCGAGTGGGTCGTTTCTGTTGACCGCATACACAGCGTAGCTCCCACTGGCACTCACGGTTGTAAAGCTACCACTGATAAAGGTCCAGTCCGTGGACCCGTCCAGATTCCGTGTAAACAACTTGTCCTCACTTAGACTGAGGCCCCACACGGCATCGGCGTCAGCATCAATCACGTCGAGATCGAAATCGTGAATCGTTTTGGTGTCGTTTATGAGCGTCCAGTTTCCGATGCATGGCATGCGACAGTTGTAGATGCTGTCGTCGGCGGCGCCAAGAGCCCATACCCAGCCTTTGGGGATGACAACAGACCGACGGAGATACTCGGGTTCGCCGAAAATGTCTGTGCAGCAGTCTGCCGAGTGACCTTTACATGGATCAATGAGCATTCCCATGGTGTAGGTGAGGAAGTTGTAGCTCCCTTTGCGCACATCGTCTCCGGTTTCGTGGAGGCTTTGCAGCACGGCGCTATTGCTCTCTGCAATCAAAAAGGTGTATCCAGAGTCGGACTCGACGGCAGCGCCCAGCGGCGTCACGCCGTCTGCCCGATCTGCTGTCAGCGCAAGCACGATGGCCAGCGTCACGGCCAGCACCGTCATCTTTTTCGACTTCTTGCGTGCTGGGACGGCGTTGCGTCTCCCTCCTGCGCAAAGGGCTCGCCGAAGGGGCTTGCCGTTCTTCGCGCCGCCCGGAGCCGGCCTCTTCATTTTCTCTCCGCCACCGCTACGGGCGCTATGGGTCCGCCGCAAGCCTAGCAATGGCGACGCTGGCCGACCTGCTCCTCCTGCTCCTCCTCGAGGTCCTCGAGCCCAAAAACTTCTTCGAGTCCCAACGTCTCTTGCACTATAGATAGAACGTTCCAAACACCCGTTCCTTTCCGAACGGGTCTGTTCTGTTCTGTTCCCGTGCGTTCTTACGCGCTCTGTTCTGTTCTGTTCTGTTCTGCAGCGCCCTGCTGCCCTGCGCGCCACCACTGACTGCCACTAGCCCGCCTCTGTCTTTTTCTTCCCACGGGTGCAGTCTCGTCCAAGCTGCTCACCAACATAAAGCTGCTGCTGCTGCTGCTGCTGCTTGCGATGCTCATCTGCCTCGCCTCGCCTCGCCGGTTCGTTCGTCCCAGCACTCGCCGCAGCAGCGCTCGCGCCCGCAGAAGCCGCAGCTGCAGCCGACGTGGCCAGCTAGCTCGCGAGCTAGCTTGCTGCGCGGCGGGCGGCGCCCGCTGCGGCCGCCTCCGCGGAGTCACTCACAGTCGGAGACGAAAAGAAAAACACAGAGGTCAGCGGCGCTCCTCACGGCTGCGAGGAAGGGCCAGGGAGGGAGGGGGGGAGGGAGGGAGGTAGCGGCGCCGCGCACAGTGGGGAATGCGGCGGCCGCAAGTGCGGAATGCGCGATGGGCACTTGCGGGGCCCCGCGCGGAAGTGGCGGAAAGAGGGAGAGCGCGGCGCCCACCGCGACCACGAGAGTCAAGAAGCCGGAAATGCGTAGAGGCCTATAGTATAGTCTATAGGGGAGCGAGCCGGGCGGGACGAGAAAGTTTTCCTTTCTCGCCGGGAGAGAAAACACAGCGCGCGAGAGACGGCAGAGGCAGAGAGAGGTAGAAGCGGAAAGCGGCGAGGCGGCGAGCGGCGAGCGGCGAGCGCGAGCGCGTGCGCGAGGAGCGCGCGGGGAGCGTCGGCGCGGCGCGCGGAGGGCGGGCGCGCGGGCGCGCGGGCGCGGCGCGATGTCGCGCCAGGACGACGAGGTGTCGATGGACGTGCTGCGCATGACGCTGCAGGGCATGCCGCAGGATTCCGCGCGGTCCGGAGGCCTCCGCGGCGGCGGCGCCGCTGGCGCTGCCGCGCACGCCGCGCACGCCGCGGCGCGCGGAGGAGGCGCGGCAGCAGCAGCAGCAGCAGGAGGAGGAGGCGGCGGCCCAGGCCAGGGCGCAGCAGCGGCGGCGGGCGGCCAGGGCGAACCGCGGTTTGCGGTGCACGACGCCGCCGCGTTCCGGAGTGGCCTTCTGCAGGCGGCAGACGCCCTGCGCGACGAGGGCGGCGCCCGCGCGAACAACGGCCTCAAGAGGAGGCGGTCCACCGGCGTGCAGAGCGCCACGCGGATGACGAGCGGCGGCGAGGAGGCGTCGCCCGCGAGAATGCCGACCATGAGCGCAGGCCAGGCCTCCTCGTTCCTTTCTGCCGCCAATTTCGACGCATTTGCAAACAGCGAGGAGGTCACCCCGGACATGATCGCCAAGGTCCTCATGCAAATCCCCGAAGTCACGGAGCGGGAGCGCAAACGACGTGCCTCCATGCAGACCGAGACGAACGGGCTTGTGTCCTCGTTTGCGGGGTCGAATGCCTCGGCATCCCTCGCACACGGCAACGCGTCATCCTCGTCCTCGTCGTCGACCTTGTCCCACCCGGGGAACGCCGCGGGGCGATCAGCTTCTCTCGCCGGAACACATCGATTCCCCGGCGCGCAGAACAATGCGCAACACGAAATGTCGTCGCAATTTGGTGTCCAACAGCAAAACCAGCATCAGCAACATCCTTCGTTGTCGCTGACGTCATCTCTGCCCATGTTTTTCGGGGATCACCAAGCAAACACCGTGCAACAGCACCAGTATCAGCAACACCAACAGCAGCAGCAGCACCAACAACAACAGCATCATCAACAACAGCAACAACAGCAGCAGCAACAACAACAACAGCAACACCATCAAGCGCACCAACCGCTCGCAGCATCAGACCTGCACCAACGACTATTCTCTTCAGCAGGCGGCCAAGTCCCAGCACACTTTATGGCCCACCTCCGAGCACCGCCGTCTGCTGCAACAGCAGGCGCCACGGGAGCTCCGATGCACGCCCTGGCGCAAGATGGCTACAATGGCGGGTTCGGTGCGGGCGCATCCACAGACACAAACGGCCTTCATGCGAACGCCATGGGCTTCGCCCAAGGGTATATGCGCGTGAACGAGAGACGCAGACAGCTCCTTGCAGAGGCCGAGTCGATGAAGATCATCCCTGGCGAGCTCGAGGCGAATACGATGAAGCCGAGGGCGAGGAAACGATACTCCATGTTCAATCCTCGAGCGACGCGAGCTGTCAAGTGGCCACAGGACCAATCTTTTCCCAAAACACTCGAAACAGACCTGGTCGACTGCCTTCAAGAAGGTGGCTCTGAATTGGACCAGCTCAAAACACAGAAACTGATCGACGCAACCGGGCTATTGCAAGAAGCGCGCCAACACGCCCTCGAACCACTCACACTTTACACGCGCAGCGAGCTCTTTGAGCTTTTTGCGTCCATCGCCGAAGTCTGGAAGAATTCGGGCAAATCGGCGTGGAAAAAACGAATCAACAAGGTCAAAGAGAACGCGCGCTACCGCAAGGCGCCTCGCAATGGACCCACGGAGAAGGAGGCGCAGGAAATTGCCGAGCTCACGGACCGCATCAAGGAGCGCGAGGCCTGGGAGGCCTCTGTCAAGACAAAAATGAGCAACAAAACCTCTACAAAGCGCACAGCCGTCTTTCATGAGGTGCCCGAGGGGGTTCTTCACGGAGAATCTGCGCGCAAATCTCGCAAACGTTGACCTCGAGACATAGCCAGAGCTAGAAACTATTCATATTATTTGCAGTATTTCCCTGATACTGGGTAGCACACCCTTTTTCTTTTTCATGGATGGGGCCGCCCAAAGCCCGTACGAAAGCAAAGAACATATCACGTGATTGTGATGAATTTTGAGCTCAAGTGACCAGAAACTATACCTACCAAAGCAAAGACAAAGGGCCTACAAAGGGGCTTTTCAGGGTGGCAGAATTGAGCCATCCCAGTTCAAGAGCTGGCCATGATCGCGATTCTTGTCAATCCCAAGCAAAACGTCGAGAAGCTGACCTGCTGCCTTTTCGACTGAAAAGATTTCATGGGAAACACCGCCAGAAAAGGGCTGCGAAAGCTGCGTGTCCACGGTGCCAGGGTGCAGGCCAACACAAACGACGGCACGTCGCAATCGAGTCAGCTCGATTGCCACACTCTTGTTAAACTGATTTTGAGCGGCCTTGCTGCCGCGATAGCTGTACCAAGAACCAATGCGATTGTCCCCAATGCTACCGACCTTGGCCGAAACGTTGGCAAGGCAGCAGAGACGCTCCCGATCAAAGGCATGCTCTTCCACGAGCGCGCGTGCGAGCAACAATGGACCCAAGGCGTTGACACGATAGTTCTCCACAGACCACTCTGGATCCACATCTCGGAGTCGACGTTCGGGACCTTTGTCGTCGCGGTGCAACAAACCCACGGTGTTGATAACAAGATCAAGTTTCTTGTCACTTTCGCTCGCGACGGCCGCAGTGGTTGCATCTACGGACTTGATGTCGGTAATGTCCATGTTCTTGCAGACGACGCGTTCGTCTCCGAATTCGGCAACGAGTGCTCGAGCGCCCTCAGCCTTTCCCCCGCTACGTGAACTAACCCAGACCTTGCTCCCAGGTTCGCGTTGCAAGAGCGCGCGCGCAAGACCTAGACCGATACCTCGCGTGCCTCCCGAGATCCAGGCGCGACGAAAGGGCTCCATCCTGCCAGTGCTGCGAACAAGGAGGTCCGTCGATGACCAACAAACAAACAAACAAACGCGAGCGAGCGAGCGAGCGAGCGAGCCAGTCAACCAACGAACGAACGAACGAACGATTAGTCTCGAGGCATTCACAAGTTTCAAATTTGGCATGCACCACTCGAGGTCGATGGGAGAAGCGAGAGATATCCCCTCGCGGCGCTCTCGATCGAGTCGTCCCCAAGAAGACCTTGGCTTCTCCGCTTCATCGCAGGTGTCGGTTCATTATTTTGCCAACTCCGTTTTTTTCGCGCGAAATGCGTTGCGCAAGCTCTAACTTCTCTCAACAATCTAAAAGTTATGAAAATTATGAAAGTTCTTAACCTGATCTGAAGAGGTGAGTTGACCGACAGGATCGACCAAGCAACAAAAAGACGAAACAACCTATTTGCGCACGCTTGCGTGCGCGTGCGCCATCCCCCCTGCGAGGGCTCGAGTCGGGCCTGCAAACTAGTGCTACCACCGTCTGGCTTGTCGAGGTCGTCGCTCGATCACGAGCGAGCGTCTTCCGAGTAATAAACAAGACCATTGGTCTTGTTGGTTTATCTCGTCTTGGCTATCAGCGTCGAGCCGACCAGCGCGAGGCTTGCAGGCAGCGGCACGTCAACAAAGATGGACGACATCGATCCCGAATACTTTCGAGACGAAAAAGAGTTCTCCGCAATCCCGTACATTGTAGACACGCTCGAGCGGTCACGACACAAGTCTGCGACAAAGGCAACGCATCTGCACCAGCTAGGAGCCGGAGGCGTCGACGAGGCAGAAAAGAAAGCATACAGAGAAGACCTGACCAAGATTGAGGCCGAGCTTGATCGAATCGTTGATGAAAATTACGCTGGATTTACCAGCTCCGTGAGGAGCTTTAGCTCCATCTTTCAGGAGTTCACCGAGGCCCAGCGCAAGGTTCGGCTCCTTAAAGACTACGTCGAGCAAAGCAAGGCCACCTTGGTGCACCGCAAGCGTAATCTCAAAGACCTTTGGTTCCAAAAAATACAGCAGGAGCGCGTTCTCGAACTCCTTTCCCAGCTTGAAGAAATCAAAGCCGCCCCTCGCACGCTCGATCTGCTCCTGCGCGAAGAACGATACGTGGAATGCGTCGAAAAGTTCCAACGCGTCTATGGCCTCGTCTTTGGCTCCGACATCAGCTCCATCAAAGCTCTCGATGAGATACAGGGCGAGCTCGTAACGTACCGCGAGCGCATACACAGCGCGCTCATCGATTCCCTGCTCGGCTATCTCGCGCATGAAGACAGCTCCGTGGGCTCAAGAGCAATTGGCGCCGGTTCGAGCGCAGGTCGAGGGCGCAAATTTGGCGTTGTGGACGCATCCCGCAAGCTCTCTAGTCGCGCTGTCATAAGTCTGGACGCCATCGTGGTTGCGCTTAATAAGCTCGGTCGCTTGCAGTCTGCCCTTCATGATGTCAAAGTGAGTCTGCACGAGCAGCTCGAGACCCGAATCGATGCGCACATGGAGGCCGCGCGTCGCTTTAAGACACCCATTGGCTTATCGATCTCAATGCACTCGATTGACGATGTCCGTCTGCAGAACCTCTTTCGCGAGGTGCTCTCTGATTTTACGGCAATTTTCAATCGACACGTGCAATTTGCGCAAATTCTTCGCCGTGAGGATCCGGATCTCGCGGATCGCGAATACGCGGTGCAGGACACCTGGAGTTTGATTCAGGTGGAGTTGCAGCAGCTCTTGGAACTCCACCTCGCCGCGTCTTCGAGTTTTGGAGAGAATCAGAGTCCCAGTTCCGCACACGAGTCCAAGGCTCCTGCAGTCGCAAGCGGGGAGACAATTGCCAACAAGCGTTTTTCACTGGGTAAATTGCGAAGCATGACTATTGAACAAACTCGTCCCGGGCAGTCGAGCGCGGGCGCAAACGTTGGCCGCGAGCCGATTTGTCGTCCGTCCTCGTACCGCATGCTTGGTCTCGTGGCCTCTCTTGTGGACTTTGCCAATTATGGCGACGGGATTGCCAAAATGCATGGCAAGTCACAACTACTCAGCTATGTGCAAGACTTTTGCACTTCAGTCTTGACGCCGCAGCTCCAGCTCGACGGACTCAACAATCTGCAGCGCACGCTCCACGGAGACTTTGCCTTGCAACGTGCTCGCGATGCTGGAAGTGGGCATGGGGAGGGTGCCGATGCCGGCTTTGGTGTTGAGGCGGACTCCATGGCGGTTGGTTTGCGCCGAGCCGAGACAAGGGCACCAACGGCGGCGGAAATCTGCGCGTGTCGCACCAATTTGGGCACTACCTTGTGCCGTGAGCTTTTACGCATCTCTGACTGCGTCGAGGCACTGGCTCCCGTTCGTTGCGATCTGACTTCCGTCGTGGCAGACATGCTCACCTTTTTCATCGAGTATTGTGGCGAAGAGACGAAGCGCATCTTGCAGGGCCGTCTCTGCCAATCATGGATGCTCAAGATGCGCGGACTTCTCAAGGAAGACCCGAATTATCTGCGCGTTATTGCCGCAAGCTCGCAGGACCTGGCGAGCGAGTCGAAATTTCGCCAGGCTGTGGAAAGCTTCACCTTGCACGAACGTTCTGCAGAACAAAAGCTGGCCGATTCCTTGCTTCCGCGCGTTTCTTCGGACGCTTCTGATCAACTTCTGCTCGTATCTCAAATGACGCGTCTTGCGTCGATTCATGGCACCTGCGATCTTGTCTTTCGCTCGCTGGCAATGGCAGATGTGCAAGATCGCGAAGGTGGTATGCATCCACTCTTTCTGCAATACATGCATCGGGAGCACATGTCAAATGTCCTTGAGCGCCCTGGCATTCTCGCCCTCCTCAACAAGCTCGACGAGATCGCTGAACGCTGTCTCTTTTCACTTCGCACGGAGCTTCGCGTGCGCTGTATTCTCTCTTTGCAAAGTCTACCCACGGAAATGGCACGTCACGGCGCAAAAGATGCCACCGCGGGCCCGTCGCAATCAACGAGCACCAAGACGTCCACTTCTGCTTCTGCTTCTACTTCTACTTCAGCAGTAGAGTCTGCTTCGGGCACCGCAGGGGCGGCGCTTGCACAGGACTTGGTGCGTTGCGCGCGGGCCATTGGGAACACCCTTAGTGCGACGCATCACTCGTACGTTGTGCGTTCGCTTTGCGTATTGCTCGCGGAGTTAGTGCTGCGTAGTCTTCGACGATTTCACGACATATACGTGAGTGGAACGGCTGCGCCGCCCCAGGTGGGTCTTGGATCCGAGAAGCGAAGCCGCTCGCGACTTCTCTCCCGCACCTTACGGCGGCCGAGTCGCACGTCGAGCGTCACAGAACGCGGCGAGGCGGGCACACTTGATGTCGTGAGTTCGGACAAGGAGCAGATCCAGGCGCTCATGGAGTCCCTCGTGGTGCTGCAACAGACAATGTGGACTATTCTTCTCAATTCATACGATGATGCTCTTACGGGGCACGGGCAGCAGTCAAAGACGCGACAATTTCAAGCTGCGCGTGACCAGCTTGCCGCCTTTGATGGCGCGCGGCGTTTCCTGCTTTGTTTCGAGAACCCTCCCGATAGCGCCGAGCTGGAGCAGATTCTCAAATTCACCTCGGAGTCTTTGCTCGGGGCGATGACGCCCAATGAGCTCGCAGGGACCCTCAAGCTTTTCCATCTCTAGAGTGAGAAAAACAAAACAAATCAAAAAAGAGGAAATAAAAGAATACGCGGTGGGCCTGTATTTTCCAATGCAGTAGTAATGTAGAAAACGAGCACGAATGAGAGAATGAGAATAAACGGTCTTGACCCTTTCCGACTCGTGTGATTTTTTTCATTCATCATTTTGCTGCCTTTGTAGTACAACACAACATTTACGCCGTGGCGGCGTCTTTGCGGGGATCGGTAGAACGAAGAACATCCTCGAGCCCGGCATGCAAGGCATCAATGACAGCATCGTCGAGATCCGAGACGCATCGCAAGACCGCGTCAGCGCCGTGTTCCTTGTCGACCTCTTGGCGATTGACCCAGAGCGTCCGCATACCGAAAGCGCGAGCGCCAGCAACGTCGCTGTTGAGATTATCACCAATATGCAGCACCTCGGACGGATGCGAAACACCAGTCAATTCCATGATCTTTTGAAACGGTGCCGCTTCTGGCTTGGCAGCCCCGGCGCTCTCCGCGGTGACAGAGTGTTCGAAAACAGCTTCGGGTTCCATGAAGGCCTGCACAGTGGTGACGTCGCAATTTCCATTGGTGAGGGAGACAATTTGGTAACCTTTCTCTTTGAGACGGCGGAGAGCTTCCAAGACTCCCGGGAAAATATGCTTTCCAACGTCATTTCGAGCGTCGATGAAAGCGCGAAAGGCGGGTTCCACGACTTCCTCTGGGTCGTGCTCCGTCATCTCGGCTGCACGCCGAAGTGCTTGCTTGCGAATAAATGTCAGATTGTGCGCGTTCTCTGCATGCGTGTCTAGGGCCTCGCGAAAAAGGGTCTTGAAATGTTCGAGAGGCACGGCTTTTGCAAGCTCGGGAAAGTTTTCTTCCAAGAACTCGTGCTGGACTTGTGCCGCGCGAGTGAGGACCGGGGCGCACTCAAAGATGGTGTCATCGAGATCGAACGAAAGGACCTTAATGGGTCGCGCATCTGCGCTGCGGGCTTCATTCGCGGTAGCGTTGTCTTTCGTGGCCGTCGCACCAGTCTCTCTACCATCAATGCAGCTGCCATTGCCATCAACCTCGTTCGCGTCTTCGTTGCCTTCGCCTTCGCCTTCGTCTTCGTCTTCGGACTCGGTCTCGGACTCGGAATCGCTTTCTGCCATCATGGCTGCAGCGCGATGGTTCGGGTTCACAAACATGCCATCCATACTGTCGATATCGCTGTCTTCCTCTTCCCCGCCGTTGTCCCCATGGTTGTCTTCGCCATCTTCTTCATCTCCTTCTTCTTCATCTTCCTCGTCCTCTCCTTCGCCGCCCTCTTCGAAGGATACAGGCCAGAGGTCTGCCTGCCGCAGGTGCTTGATCTGGTCCTTGAAGAGGATATGCACGACTGTGTACTTGACTCTACCTTTGGCGCCGGTCGCTGTCAGGTAGTCTTCGTCCGATTTGCTCGCAATAAGAAAGTTTCCGCGCTTGATCCACACAAGCTTGCGAAATTTGGCCGGGAGCAGACAAAGTGCCTTCTCCCCGTCGGGAGACAAGACCTCGAGCATGTTGCCGCCACAAAGTGCCTCGACGCGCACGATTTCCTCGCCTTCTCCAGGTTCCGGGAGGCCCTCCAGCATGTCGGTCTCCACATGTTTCCTGTACTTGGTTCTGCGCTTGGCGCCCGACATCTTCTTCTTCTTTTTCTTCCCTTGCCCTTGCGTTCAGAAAGAAGAAATGGCAACCACAGCACGTTGCCGTTTCAGATAAATGTATAGCTCGTCTCGCAAGCAGGCAACGTGGCGCGTAGACTTCACCTCGCTTCGAAGAAGCGAGCAAGCGAGCGAGCAAGTAAGCAAGTCGAGGCTCTCGCTTTTCTTTTCGCCAGCCCAATCACTCACTCACTCACTCGTTCACCTTGCAGCCTCTCGTCTTTTGCTAGCCTCCAACGGAAAGACTCACAACCTCTCTCTCGCCGTCGGCCTCTTCCCTTCTCCTCTCCTCCCCGCGCCCGCCCTCGATGCCGCCCTCGCGCTCGCGGTCTGCGGTCGCTCTTCGCGTCAATGATGCCGGTCGCCACTGGCCGCCCCCGAGCGCGCGTCGAGCGCCCGTTCGCCGTCGAGCGGGCGCCGTAGCGCGCAGTGGCGCGCCCCGCACCTCCTCCGACAGGCGACCTGTGAGGCGACTTGCGAAGCGAGTGCGGGCGCCGCCAACGCGCACTTGCGACCTTTCTTTGCCCACTTGCGGCGCCGCGGCGCAAGTGGCCATGGTGGGCAAAGAAAGGCCTTCGGCGAAGATAGAAGGCGCAAAAGAAAGAAAGAAAGAAAGAAAGAAAGAAAGAAAGAAAGAAAGAAAGAAAGAAAGAAAGAGGGAAAGCGAGGACGAGCGACGACCGGCCGCACGAACGACAAGTCGCAAAAGGCCAAAAGCCAAAAGCCAAAAGCCTTCTCGCGCGGAGGGGCCGCGCCTGCGCGCGAGGCGAGGCGAGGCGTGCGAGGCGGCGCGAGGCGGGGCGCGCGAGGCGAGGCGGCGAGGCGAGGCGGCGAGGCGNGGGGCCGCGGCGGCGGGGCGCGCCCGCCCGGCGGCGAGCGGGAGGCAGGGGGCCCGGCGGAGAGCCCGGCGGAGACGCAGAAGGCGGACGAGGAGGCGCCGCGGCCGAAGAAGATGATTCGCGCGAGGCGGTCCACCATCGGCACGCGCGTCCTGGTCCTCCCGAAGGCCGCCAACGCGCCGGCGCCGGCGGCGGTGGAGGGAGAAACGGCGTCGGAGGACGATGCCGCCGTGCCGCCGCCATTGTCGTCGCGGCACCTGCGTGCAGATTCAAAAAAGGAGGCCAAGCTGCTGCACAGGAGGACGAGTTCGCAGTCTCTCTCGGACCGGAGCTCACAGGAAAGGTCGTCATCCGGGCCGGACGGGAGCGCCACGGACGCCTCGAGCGTGCGCACGCATGGATCAGGGGGAACCGACGGGATTCGAAGTACCAAGTTCTTCCGATTTCTGCGCTCTTTCGACCCTGGACGCTACGAGCAAGTCGGATTTTTTGAGACTTTGGAGAATCTGGGGGAAGGCGATATTGTACTCTTTCGCACGAAACGCATCACGAGCCGGATCCAGCGCGCATTTGTCAAATCAGGAGGCTTTGATCACCTAGGCATCGTCGTCCTCTGCGACGATTGCGACGATCGAACGTGCTGTTCGCCAGAGCTCAAACAGGCGCGCGCAGCCGCGGGCGTGCCACCATGGCATACGCTCGAAGCGGACTCAGCCGGTGTCTCGGTATTTCGTTTCACGCCCCACTGTCTCGGTGCTTACAAAGGGATTGTTGCCGTGCGGCACTTGCATCTCGACGAGGATGTTTTCCCACCAGATCGACTCAAGGAAATGGCACAGACGCTCAATGCGTTTGTGGCCGAAATGAAGGGCCGACCGTACGAGCAAAACATCTTTCAGATGCTTCGGGCTGCCAACCTTTTTGGCCACAACAATGAAGAGGACCTCACGTCTGTTTTTTGCTCCGAACTCGTTGCTGCCGCCTACAATCGCATGGGTCTGCTCGAAAAGCCACATCAGCGTCCGAGCAACGCCTACATTCCGGGCGATTTTGCGTCCAAGAATGCCGGCCAAGCGCGTGCCGTCAAACTCGTGTCCGGCGCCACTCTGTCCTGCGAGAAGATACTCAACACGAGCAACATGCGGGTGGCGTCTGCGGAGCCCGCGTCGAAAATTCTTTCCACCATTTCTGCTCCGCCAGAGTCGTCCAGTCATGCAAATGATGCGGCATCTGCTCCAGCGAACACGTCCTTACCTTCGAATGGATCCTCCTTGGCCCTCTCTGGACTGCTGGCAGCGGGATCATCATCATCATCATCATCATTATCCGCATCGTTGGCCCAGCATCCGCTCGCCCAGGATCGCACTGCGACGGCCGCGGCGATCGAACAAAAGTTGCTAGAAGTACTTGGTCCGAGCTCGCTCGATGACAGACCGCACGTCTCGCGGTCGCCTCGCGGCGGCTCTGGGTTGCTGTCCTCCTCGAAGCGGATGGTCCGTCTGGAATCCGAAGGATCTTCGGCCATCAAAGATGCTGAAGAAACAAAGAACGGAGTACAAGAGCCTCTGAAGCCAGACCAGTTCCGTAAAATCATGGTGCTCGAGAGACTCAAGCACGAGAAACACGCCGCAAGACGCCTGTCTCTCGCTCGTGGAACGTCTGTGCGCGAGGGTGACGCGCCGATTCGTCTCGAGGACCTGAATGCTTCCGCCATCGTTGAGGAGCTTGCCAAAGCCGATCAGCCTAGGATGGCGTCCAAACCTCCTCTTTGTCAATCCACGAGCCAAGACGATGGCGAAAAGAAGTCCACCGATATTTCGCGGGAAACCAACGCTCCTGTTGAAGGCCTCGCGCTCTCGAGGAAAGAGTCAAGCGAAGCCAATCTTTCAGACCGTAAGGTTGACAAACGTGACATCATCATATCTGGATACGACATCGAGCCTGGCAAGGAACCAGAAGATGGTGATCGGGAAGAGCCGGAAGAAGCAGAACACAAGAACCCGCAAAGCGGTGAACGCGAGGCTGGGCCCTCGTGGATCGCCGACCAACGGGACAATCGCCCCGTGGCTAATTCGTCGTCATCGGCATCCTTGTCGTCAGTACCTAATGCGTCCAAAGCACAAGTTGCAGATGCGCTACCCGAGTCGACACCGAGCGCCGGAGCGGCCTGGTCCGACTTGTCAGACGATGGCAATGGTGTGGCGAGCGACTACGTGTCCGAGGACCTTACTTTGAGCGAGGGCTCAACTCACCTTCAGTATGTCTGCGCTGCGCAGGCTGCCTGGCTCAATATCAACTTTACGATTGCCCCGCCGTCTGGCTCTTCATTTCGCGGAAACGAAGAGTATGGCGCCAACACCAAGGTCGACTTTGTCCTTCGCGGACCTCTTCCCTCGGACTCCAACTTGTTGCTTGATGACGATGACCCGAGAGCCCCTCACGAGCCAAGTGAGGGCGAAGAGGGTCGCCTGTTATTCGCCACTGTGGCAACAACGTCCAATGATGTCATTCTTGACACACCTGCTTTGCCCCATCCTGGATGGTACGAGCTCGAGTGGAACAATGAAGGCGAAAAGGATGTCCAGCTCACGCTTTTGTGCTTTATTCAAGGCCGCGATCGCGCGCTGACACCTATCCAGACTGTAGAATAAAAGAGCGGTTAAAATTAAAATCACTTTCAAGCTGTTTTGATTTTACGCAAAAGATATGACTGGCTGACCCACTCTTTGTCCTATTCTACTTTTTAGCCTCGACTGAGCCTGTTTCTTTCTTCTCCTTCTTTCTAGTCTGAATTCAGTTCTTGCGCAAACTACTTGTCTTCATACACTTGCGACGCACCCTCCTCCTGCTGCTGCTGCTGCTGCTGCTGCTGCTGCTCCTGATCTTGTTGCTGCTCTTGCAATTGCTGCCCCTTGCCCGACGCAGTTTGCTTATCAACGGCCGCACGCTGGCGTGCAATGGCCAAGTATTCATCGTTGGAGAGCTCCTGGTCGCACAGGTCAACAGTGTGCCTGTCCTTGTCCAGGTCACCGCTAAAGTCAAGCTCGTACACGGTGTTGCAAAAGCTATGATAGTCGATAACGCCCGTCTGCTCCGTATCGTAGAGCCGCATGATCGCTGCAAGCTCCGTGTCCGAGACATCCATGAGTAGGAAATTGTTGACGAGTTTCTGGAACTCGTCAAAAGACAGCGTACCGTTCGAGTCCTTGTCGCACTGCCGAAAGAGCGAACGCAGGTTCGTCTTGGAATGACGAAACTTTTCGAGCAGACGCATTTGCAGTTCCTCCACGCGAGACTTTGACTCGCGAGGAGGCGGCTGCCAGTGCTGCGAAAGTGCGTCACACCAGTCTTGGTAAAAGATAACCGCGCCAGAAGAAAATTTGGACATGACAACAGCGAGATCACCGGGATTGATTTGCACGCCAGCATCTTCAAGCATATCCTTAAACTCGTGTGCAGCGATACTCTTGGATCCATCTTTGTCCGCGCGCTCGAACATGGCACGAATGTTGAGCTTGCGGCTCAGCAGCTGATGGACAATCATGCGGAAGATGTGCTCCGCCGGATCCACGGAGCTCTTCTTTGGCGGAAGAGGCGATGGGATTCCAAAAAACTGATGCGTCGTGTCATCCGCGCTTAGAACCTGATATTGGCGCGACATGATTTCCAGAACATCGCCCCGCTCGCTCGCAGGAAGCTCGCCTCTGCGCTTTTGCATGGCCACGTCAAGCGCTGCGCCAAGATCATCCTCATGAAAGGGCTTGCCCGTCGCAGCGTTGGTGTACGTTCCATTCTCCAGAAATTGGCCCCCGATGATACCCGAGTTCCGCTGCACGGGCTCATAGAGGCTCATCGTACGCTCAGCAAGTTGGAACTTGAGATCAAAGATGCGACCGAGCTCCTGAGGAATCTGTGTCACGAGACAGCACCGAATGTGGAAGCATGAATCGCCGTACTTGTACACGCGCGCCATGTTCTTGCTGATTTGGCGTGGCACAAGATGGTAAAAAGACTGCAAGGAGTCCTCCTCGGTACCATAGCCATTGTACGGGGGCAAGGGCATCTTGGGCAAAACACGGACCTCCTCAGGGATCTCCACAGTCACTTGATCGATTCCTAGCCTCGTCTTGTAAAACTTGTGCGTGTATGCGTCGCACGAGACGAGAAGAAAGTCGCGCTTGTTGATCTCCAGCGTCTGCCCGCAACGAAAGTCCTCGAGCGTATATGGTTTCTTTGTGAGCGGATTGAAGACCTTGGCTCGGGAAAGAAACTTGGAAAAGCCCTCGCGTCCGCTATTCGGCTTGAAGACCTCCCGGATTTCAATCGTCAAATCCGCCAAGAAGACGGCAAGCTGGAACCGGCGCTTGTCGCCGCCCTCCCGGTGACTATCGTCCCAGAGCACATCAAAGAGCAGTGCCTTGTTGCCCCACTTGAGGAATTGACGCAGATCCTTGGTGTGGTTCAACTGCGCCGCGGCACTAGCGTCGGCAGCAGCCTCTGCGGCCTTGTTCGCAAGGGCCTGCGACCGCGTGACGACGGGGTCCTCTGGGACCGGAATAGCTTCGGGCTGTTCGAAAGAAAGCTCATCGCGAAAGAAACGTCGTGTCTTGGGATCGCAATCCGTGATGGTGTACGCACGTCCGAAGAGAGACACGGTCTGACCGACCACAAAATCCTTGAGCTCCAAGTGCGTTTTGCCCCGCCCTCCCGCAAGTTTGCTGATCGGTGTCTTGGCAAGAAAGGCGCCCTGCTGAAGACCTGAGTTTTCTACCTTTGGCTCGAACATCTCAATTGCATCATTGGAACGATGATACAAGAGCGTAACGCGACGGATACGATGTCCTTCGTCGACTTCCGGGAGGTCCTCCTGGAAAAACATGAAGAACCGAAGAACTTCGCGGTCGTACACGAGCCATTTCGTCCGCGCGCCATGCGGAATACGCTTGTTGACCTTGGGCGTTGTCGGCCTTGCATGTGCGAGACGCTGCGAAGTCTGGAAACGAGCCGCTGCATCCTGAGCTTGGTTGCTGGAAGCGTCGCTGGGTGGCGCTGCGTAATACGTTCCGTGCACGTGCGCAACAATGTCCGTCTCGGGGACATTTTCGCGCTCCTTGCGTTCCGTGCACACCATGGTGGGTTTTCCATGCCACGGCTTGAGTCTGTCCACATCGCGATGCGTCCGGAAACCGGGCAACAGCGGCACCGACCCCAGGTTCAAGGGCGGCACCTTTCCTGCGCCATCATGCCATCGCGGCGACGACATCTTTCCTCGTCGCTTAGCCTTTGCGTCAACCTCGTCTGCTCTGCTAGATCCGCGAGATCTTGCGCGCGTACGGGCGTGGGTACGTGCGTACTCGCGAGACCAAGACGTCTCCTGCCTCGGAGCGCCTGCCTGCCTGCCTGCCTGCCTGCCTGCCTGCCTGCCTGCCTGCCTGCCTGCCACCGTGCCTCTCAGGCTTTTTCCCAGATCCTGCTTTGACGCTCGCTTTCCAGCCACGAGACAGATATCTATGTTCTAACCATCGTGCACGCGCGGCCACCTTTCCTTTTACTTCTTCATTCTTGCACGGATTCCGCAGCGCTTGCCTACAAACGCCTCCCGCCGCGCGCACTGTGGCTCCCCTCCTCCTCTGCAATCCTCCGCCGTCACGCCGCCGCAAAAATCGTAACGGATCGTTTCTTAGACGATGCACTTATTTTCCAATGGAACAGCGCCTAAATAAGACGAAGGGGGCATTCTTCCTTCGGACCGCATTGCAATGACATTGATGGACGGGATAAGCTCGCAAGGCGCAGGACACACAGGACGCAGGACGCAAGCCAGCATGCAGCTGCGCTTCGAAAATAGCGGGTAACGGGTCTTTATTCATTCCTTCATTCATTCATTCATTCCAATGTAGTTTGCGAGTAAGGCTGCACTGTATGTATACCCCCGAGGGGAAATAGGCAGAATGGTGGTGGAATTGTAAAGCTTCGTAAGTAAGACCGAAAAAAAAAAGCCACTAAAGATCACAGAGTAGGGAGGTAGGCCTAGCTAGGCCTAGGAGCCTAGGATTTACGGCGGCCAGCCGCCGCAAGAGCTTGGACATGACACTCCTCATGGACAATGCCAAGACGACACTTCTTAGGAACACCAGAAAACTTGCCCTCAATTGCACAGATGGGAGCTTCGCAGAACGCACAAGTTGGGGACTTGGCCTCGATATGGGCCTGTTGACATACAGCGTGAAGCTTTGGCTTGTCCTTGGGGACGAGTTCCATACAGTCCGGAAGCATAGCAATTCCGCAATGCCGGCATTTGTCGGCTGCCGCAAGCCTCTCACGGAACGCGCACCCCTCGCAGTCGCCATGCAGACTTTGCACAGACTTGGGGATATCAACAAGGTTCAAGAGCGCTTCACAAGCCGGAAGGGCGACATGCTCAGGATCCTTGAGAACTTCGGGGCTCACAAGAGCGGGCGGATCCTTTTCCTGGCACTCCAAACATGCGTCTGCGTAATTGTCGTCCCAACATTTCTTGCACGTGGGCCGCATATCCTGTGAAGCACGGTCAAGAAACATAACGTCTGCAACCTGGCCACACGAACTGCAATTGGTGGCACACGCAATATGCCATCGTGCTCCGCCCTTGAGAACCACAGTGTCTTCGGCAGGTCCCATGAAAAGACCGCAGGCAGCGCAATGCAAGTTGCCTGGGCGGGGGTTTGGGAAGCCTCGCAGCATCAGGACATCAGGAGTTGCGAGGATGGCCTCCTTTTCAGATTTGCACAAGGTGAGATGCTGGTCCTCGGCAACGACGGCAATGCGTTTTCCGGTTGCCCCAATTGCGCATACGCGAAGAGAGCAAAGGGTTTCGAGACCTGGTGCCCAGAGCTGTAGTTGCAAGCGGTACGTCGAAGCCATTGATGCGTTGGGACGGAGCCATATCGCAGCACCCATGGCTTCTGGGCGAAGAACGTCAATGTGCGGCCGTTCATCTGAAAGATGCATTTGGACGACACGAACCTCGGTGAGAGCATGGTCCGAGACGAGCTGCACGAAGAGGGTTTCTGCATCAGCTTCAATGTCCACGACTGGGTTTTCGAATGCTCGAGGGTACCTTGGTCCACCGCACGTGCGTAATGAGCATTTCCACTCGACAACAGCTGTACCACTGGCACACATCGCACCTGCTTTCGCAGTTGCGCAAAAGCCCCAAGATGCAAACGTGTTGGAAAAGTCAGATATGGTCATCCATATACTTCCATCTCCAATGGGATCAAATTCCGAAACCTGGGCTCTCATTTCCTCGGTCCAGTGTTCTTCGTCATCGTCGGCCCATTTGCCGTGCCAGCGCCATCTCCTTCCCAAAGGCTCCTCGTCCTGACCCAGTAGTTTACGCAGTCTGATGAAGCTCTCAGACTCGTCGCTGGGCGCATGAATCCCCACAATCTGAACATGAAAGCAATCGACGCCACCAGTGCGCGCGAAAGAAAAGCAATCGAGATTAGGCAAGCGGTTTTCAAGACTTTTCAACATCCCAATTACGCCCATGTCATCGTCGGAAACTCGATTAGGAGCCGCAAAAAGGGGCATCGTCACTCCTTGCGGGCGAGATGCATGCACTGCCGGCCGTGTCTCTTCCCAGGCATCAAATTCGGCGCCCGGAAAGAGATCCTTTGACGCAAGGTCAAAGGTGCACGCAAAACCTCCTGTGAGTAGAGCAAGTGCCGCGGGAACAGACTCGATATTCGCGAAGGCAGATTCATAGCTCCCAAAGGCTTTGGCAACGGCCTTTTCCAAAAGAAAGACCCAGAGTCCGACCTCAAAAGGATTGGCAGAGGTCAACAAGGGCGTTGTGCCCCGCTCTCTTGCAAGAGCGGGAAGCTGGTCGTCGAGTGATATCGCCTTCCATGAATCTTTGAGAAAGAGCTTCACTGTGTACATGCCAAGGTGCGCATATGTGGCGTCGATAATGTTGCTCACGATGTGAGGAGAGTGCTCTGCAAGCGTCATGAGGGCCATTTGGAAGGGCTCGAGCCTTGCGAGCGCCTCGGGTGCCATGTGGCGCGAGGGCTCAGGAATCTTGCGCCAATATAGTTTTTCTGGAACCAAAGGCACCGCTTCGTTCCTCCCGCCCATTCCAGCAAACAGAGTGGAGGGCCGGAGCCACACAAGACTGTCGACAAGACCGCATTCTTGTGCGTCCGCCTGGCCATCGCTGCCATCGCGTCCCGTGCTACCAATCACGTATGTCATCCAGGCGTTGCCAGGGTCTTTAATGCTTGCAAGCGTTGGACGAAACTCTTCGTCCGAAAATAGGCTACCTTCTGTCTCGACCCACTGCGCGAGTTCGGCGGCGGCAAGCGAACTCGTAGTGTCGAGACAAAGACCATTTTCGGAAGGAAAGGCGAACGGCCAAGTGCGCACTTCGCGAGCGCTGCGAAGATTGCGCCGACGATCCATTTCACGCTCATGTGCATTGTTTTCCTCTTGCTCCTGACGTTCTTGAGCAGAGATCTCGCGCAGTTCATCGATTCGAGCACGTTCGTCCTCGAGCTGCTCCGCGGACACACCTGCGGTGAGCTGGGCAAGTTGGTCCTCCAGGTAGTCCACCGTTGACTTTGCATCTTCCTGGCGCTCACGATCGCGACGACTGACAAGATTGCTACTTCGGCGCTTGTTGGACTTTTCAATATCCGCCAGTACAGCCCGCGCTTCAGTTAGATTTGCCTCGAGCGTTGCCTTCTGTTCCCGCTTGCTGTTGAGCTCGGCTTGAACATTCTTTCTCACTCGATGACCCCGGGTCCAGCTTTGTAACCTGATGGACGAGGCCTGACGAAGAAGATTGAGTCTTTGCTTCCTGTCAGCTGCGATTTTCTCTTCGCGCTCATCAGGCGGCAAGTCTGCGAGTCGGTCCTCCTCCGTAAGAATGCATACCTCGAAGGTTTTCCCAAGCTCGCAAGTCTCCGGATAGAATCCAGAGTATCTCCATCTGTAGCAACCGGGCACGAGAGTCTCGGGAACATCAATACCAGCCCTCTGGGCATCTCTTCGCTGCGCGCTAACATAGGCCCAGCCGAGCGGTTCGGACTCCGTGCCGTCCTGCGCATTCACTGCCACGAGCTCTACACGATCCCAGCATGTCCATGCGGACTCGTCGATGACTTCGAGCTGGCAAGTCATCCGTGGCGCCTGACCAATCACGAACCCATGGCCCTCCTGATATACGTCTCGCAGAATGACGAGAGGCCGCAAGAACAAGGGACGTGAGACTGAGGCGACGGCTCCCTTGTGAAAAAAGCGCGCCTCGAAGACTCCGCCTCGCGAGGACTTGAAGAAGTACGCATCAAACGTGAGACTGGCTTGCTCCAGATGCCTCTTTTCCACCTTGACGGCCAGGTCGCTGTTTGCGGGAACAAGCTGACTCAAAGGCTCGTGCTTTGAAAAGAGACCAACATAGTCGCCATCGTGAGAAGCGTCGACGTACTCAGGTCGAATAAATTCCAACTTGCAGTGAATGTGCTCGTCCACACGCGTTCCGATGAGATCACCAAGCTCAAAAGGCGCGAGATTGAGACGGAAAGAGCGACTTCGAGCCACACAAAGGCGTCCCTGCTTTGATGTCGCAGCTGCGCTCTCGGTCCCTTTGATGTAGCGAAGTTCCAGCCATCCGCTGTCGATCACGACGCAAGGAAAGAACTCCCATGTCGAACTTGGTCGTTGACACAGAAGTCGATCTCCGTTCACCGGAACTTTGCCCGCTTGCGCAAGTGGAAAGATGCGTGAAGGAGTCAAAAAGGAACTAAAGTCGTACTCCTCAACACTTGAATCTGAATCTTCTTTGCGTACGAAGCGCACCTTGAGTTTGGACTCGCTCGCTGTTTCAACGACGCTTCCTTTTACCCACGCGCACGTTGGTCCACAAGAGCCTTTACACGCGCAGGGCACCTGACGCTGCACGTTGACGCGCGCTAAGACAGCGTCACCTGCAATGAAACTTGTTTGCGATCTTGATGTGACGAGCTGCGCGTAGGGAACTTGCACCAAGTCCTTTCCAAATCCAAAATGAAGATACCGTGGGGCTTCTTGTGCGCTATCGTCAAACCACACCAGCTTCGATTCCGGTCGAGGAAAGTTTTCGAAGCTTACGACCTGCTGCTGGAAGAGGGCTCGATGCAAGCTCTGTTCAAAAAAGGCCCCGTATGAGCCCATGGGACACGCACGGTCGAATATTCCTATTGTATCCTGAGGAGTCCAATGCTCTGCAGCAACCTCAAAGGGGAATGCCTGGGCCATGCCTCGCGGGAACTCTTCATTGTGCACGGCCACAGAGGCGTTAGGTCGTGCGCGGCTACTCGTTCGGGCACTTGCTACCGTTGTGCGACCATTGTCGTCAAGCAGGCCAATCCAGATCTCCTCGGCCTCTTGCACTTGCTTCGCGTGGACAACGAGGCAATGAAGAGGGCTTGCTGGTGAAACATATGAGATTGGACTCGCATTCGGGAGTTTCCCAAACAACGCGATAGCTGGGCTCCCAAGAGGCCATTGATGTTGCGAGTCGTGTGGCGAGTCTTCAACCGTAACCACGGCCCATCTGTCAGCATTGAGAACAAACTCGAAGATTTTCACATCCTCGCATGTACGTGCTGCCCATTCGGCGAGAGGACGGTTGGCAATCGCCCAGGTGCAAAAGGCATTCGCTGAGGCCATGCGGGTGGCTCGAAAGATGCGCTGCGCAAGTCCTTCGAGGACATCCTCGTCCGTTCCCATAGAGAGCTCATTGGCCAGGGTTGGGTCTGTGTAGACGTGAACAATAGCATGGGAGATGATGATGAGCATGATTGTGAGTTCGGCCTCGTGAAGCGGTGCAAGTCCGGCAAAGATCTCGAGAAGAAGATCAGCCTTTTCACTACTTTTCCCTTGACAAAGAAGTGCCAGTCCAGCGAAGAAGCGCAGAACATCGATGGTCTTGCGACCATCAAACGGATTTGCGGTGTCGTGAGCGCTGCAAAAGAGCTCAAAAAAGTCGAGTATGCGACGCGATCCGGACGGGCCTTCAAAATATGTCTCTTCCCGGAGATTTCGCCAGGTCTTGACTTTGCGACGCGACATTCGCCCCCGAACCTGCGCCTGGAACTTGGTCAGAGTTTCATGCTTGATACGCGGCTTTTTATTACGCTTCGTATTATTTCCTTGCCATCCTTCGAAGGTACTACTCGTGTAGGCGCTTGAGAGCTCATCGTCATCGTCATGACCTTTACGTTCGCTCTCGTTGGAGCTTGCCGCAGGGCCTATGGAGTTATTGCTGTCGCATAATTGGATGCCTTGGCCCGAATTCCACCGATCTTGTCCGTGATCATCCATCAACAGGTCCACGACCTCTTCCTCTGTGAGCGCGTTGGTGCGCAGTGCCGTCTCATCGTGATCCCGTCGCCATCGTTGGAGCGTCTTGCGAACCCTTTCGAGCGGCCACCGCTCGAACTCTGCGGCTGCTGGCCTCGCACGCAGACTGCAGATGTGCACGCGCGATATATCGTGACCCATGAGCCCTGGCACACGCGCGCGCGCGCTCCCACGCCCGCTAGGCAGCTCTGCCAGCGTGAAGGTAGAGTGAGAGTGGGCTCCCTTGCTGACTTATTCTTGGGACGATTTTGCCGTTGAGATCAAATTGGGACTCTCCTGTCATAGTCACTGAGCTGAAGACTTTTGCAATGGTCGTTCGAGTCCCCACGCCCCGGCTTCGCGAATAGTCAGCTTGGTGACTCGCTGGCGGGACACTCACCGTGGTGGTCGATAGATCTTCTTCATGTTGCAGCACCTGGAAAAGGGGCATTCGAAATTTTATATCAAGTATGTACCTGTCTTCTGACTTGTTGTGGGACAATGCAATACAATTGTCTATATGCAGGCCAAAGAGAGAGAGAGAGAGAGAGAGAAGGAAAATGAAGGAGCAATTCTGTGTCAAACCTATTCTGGTGATGAAAGACGAAATTTCTTTTCGAGGGTCAAACTCGCCACAAAGAACAAATCGGACACAAGCTGTTCTTGCGGCAGGAACACTTGAACAGGTGTCATGCGCAACAATCAAGTACGAGTCATCTTGAAAACTTCGCCATTGACTTTGGAGGCAGAGTCGCCGTTCCCGCCCGAGCTGTTCGCAGCGGCGACAAAACTAGTAAAGCGCGACAGTGGTTGATTCCCTGAGCTATCAGTTTCCTCACTCCCTGTGAGTTCGGAAGCTTTCGTTATCGACAACGTCGCAGGCAGACGGCTGGTGCGCTCAGGATTGGCAGGCTCGACGTCAATGTTGATGACAGCGCCATCGACATCGTCAACAGAAGACTTGTTGCGCGGGCTATTTGGCGGTGTGCGAAAAGCATCGTCAGTACGCGTGAGCTCGAGTTCCTCGGAGATTAGGCTGGTTGGAAACCCAAATCCGCCATATCCTCTCGAGGCCTGCTCCTCTTCTTCCCTATTATTGTCACTTCCATTCGCAAGAAAGTCGTCGTTGTCGTCTCGAGGAGAAAAGGTTTCCACATCCATGTAAATGGCTTGATGCAAGGAAGTGCCAAAAAAGAAGAATACCTCGAGCCCGATTGCACGGGCTACAAATGGCGCAGTGCTTTTGTCCACAACACGAATTTGACCCACGCGCTGAACGCCCAAAGCAAACATGCACAGGAGAAGCTGTGAGAGTATTGCAAAAAGGTTGTCATTTCGAACACGGTACGGAAAGATTGACGCGATAGCAGTGATAAATACGATGTTGCACGCTATGAAGAAACTCGCAGCATCCTCAAAGCTGATCATCTGCACGAGAAGAAAGCCCGACGTCAAAGCCAAACGTCGGACCAGCTCCAGACAGGCATACCATCCATAGCCGTCCCTGTACGGGCGTTCAAGATGCGCAACAGCTTGAACCAGAACCGACTTCGCGCCATGACATTCAACGCTGTGTCTGTGCTTGAAGAAAAAGCCAATGATAAAGAGCAACAGGACACCAATCGGATACACCGCGACCATGACACCTGCATAAATACGCCAATACTTGCTTTTGGGATCGTCAAAATCAATCGTCGGGTCCCGAAACAAAGGTCGAAACGGATTCTCATCACCCTGCTCGCGATTAACATTGTCCATCACAAAGACAGAGAGGATTGTGGACGAGACACCAGGATAGATAAAGGCCAGAATCTCTGTGGATACACCAATTGCGACTCTCTTGGTTGACGCCGCAATATCGACGCAGAGCCACGGTAAGACCGACGAGCAAAGCCATCGCGAACGGCCACATGGGGGAGACGAGCATGGTTGTGTACAAATCTACCGTGATGACACAGCCCAATGGGAAGACCTTAAGTAGCTGGCCGAGATTCATGTTTGTCAGGAAGTCTGCCGTCGATCCGCCGGCGCCTATGATGCCCACGATCGCGCTCACTTCAACCACGATCTGTGCAAACTTGAGAAAAATGGACGTTTTGTGGTTCATCGCGTCCCACCAGCATCTGACGAACTTCGAACCAGGGCATGAGCTGAATGCTTGAGTGAAGGACTCCGAAATCTGCAGAAAGCACGTTGTCAGATTGGTGTTGAACTTGCCCTTCTTTCTTCTCCTCCTTTGCTTGTTCTTTGTCGCAGAGGCAGTCGAAAGGACAACGAGAAAAGCCGGCGCCATAGTGATGAAAACGGCCAGGAGAATCCATAATGCCAATCTTGCTTTGTCAGCCGCTTCGCGCGGACCATCGCATGCTGCACATTGTAGAGCCTCGTTCTTGGCATAGCCCTCCACACAGCTCGCGCAGAGCGTGCCCGTATGATGCTCTGAGCAGTACTGGTCACCAAAGTCTAGACTCTGCAATCTTCTATGATCTTCGGTCTCATTCATGGGCACGCAGTATGCCTTGGAGGGACACTCGCGAAGGTCGATGCTTGTCGCAGCGATGCGCCAAAAGTGCTCCCTGATCACCAAGGTCTCCACGGTCAGGCCTTTCGCGGTGCAGTCAGCACCAGCGAAGAGCTTGTCGGTCGCCGTGCATGATACTACAGTGTTCTCGTCGAGAGAGAAAGACCCTACATTAGCGAGACAGTCGTTGATAGAAGTGCTACCTTCACCATTCGTGTTAGATCTTTG
Source organism: Aurantiochytrium sp. KH105 (assembly GCA_003116975.1). Lineage (NCBI taxonomy): Eukaryota > Bigyra > Thraustochytrida > Thraustochytriidae > Aurantiochytrium > Aurantiochytrium sp. KH105. The sequence continues at coordinate 100,803 of BGKB01000278.1, read as the reverse complement.
CGAGGGACAGGGGATGCAGTAGCGTTCTGTCTCGCCGCGATAGGTTCCCGTCTCGCATCTTTGACAGGTACTGTTGATTCGTTCTTGGCCAAGATCGCACAATGGGTCTTCACATTCGGTGCTCCCCTCTTGAAACGTATCAAGGCCCTCGGCACAGAGCTCGCATGACTCTGCAAGGTTCAGTCCGTTCGTATATGACCCCAGAGCGCACGGGAGGCAAAGTTGACTATCAACATCAAGTGACTGACCAGGCATACATAAACATGTGTTGGTCTCGTTGTCCAGGTCGAAGCTTTCACGGCACGAGCAGAGAGAAACATTGTCGGCGCCCGTGATCGTTTTATTGATGCCATTCTGCATTTCCATGGTGTCAGAGTAGTCACTATAAGGACATTCTTCGCACGGCTCCAAACCATATCCGCTCTTGTACGTTCCACGCCCGCACTTGACACAGGTATCGGTACCACTCGCATTGCTAAACTCATAGCCTGGCGGGCAGGTGCACTCGTCCCCCTGGCGCACCAATGCGCCTGAACATTGGCAGTCCTCGATGGTGGCGAAGTTCGGATACACGCCCCAGCCAAGTGTAACGTTGGTGGTGCTTCCAGTGGGGCACCTCTGGCTGCAGTCCGGTCCGTACATGCCTACAGCGCAGCGTTCGCAGGAGTTGCCAATAAAATTAGAAGTGCAAGACCAGAGACCCGGGGAATACGATGCATCCTCCAGTTCCTTCTGGTTTGTGACGTCCGTGAAGATGTCCTCCGTGGTGACTCTGCCTTGGGCGCATTCGCCGCGGTTCAGCGAAGCGGGTGTCTGAGAAGCGCAGTCGCTCTGCGTGCTGACATAGTAGAGATAAGATCCTCCTTGGTCGACAGTGACAAGGTCCAGATCGCCATCACCATCCACGTCGGCCACAGCGACCATGGGTTCGTCACTTGACCAATCCGTCCCGTCTTCTTTGGGAAGGCTCATCTCCGTGAGGTATGAGCTATCGCCGAAGTCGGGGGTTTCAGGAGTACCTCGGTTCTCCCACATGAAGATCGAGTTGGGGTTGACGGAGAAAAACACGTCGACGTCGCCATCGTTGTCCATGTCACCCAATGACAGCGTCGGGTAAAGACCAATATTGACGTTCCAAGATCCGCCATCACGTACAAGCGGCTCGAGTTGGTCCATGATATCATCTGTGAACTCGAAAGCCGGCGCGTCCAGCTCACGGAACATAGGATCGGCGTCCTCGCTAACGAACTCGTATGCTTTGACCTGAAGGTTATTGTGCTGCGTATTTCCTGTCCCGATGGTATAGGCCTGCAGCGGTCCGGATGCGTTGAACTTGACGAACTGGATACTCCGCGCAGTGCTGATCCCCAATTTAGGGAACGCCATTTGCTCGAGCTTCACAAATGTCTCGCCCTGTCGCTTATACAGGAGCGAGGATCTTGCGTTTGTGTCGGAAAGAACCATGTATGTTTCGTTGGACGTCTCGCTGACGAAGAAGCTTGCTTGTGCGCCTTCTTCGTAGAAGACGTCTTCACCGAGTGTCAAGTTGGCAATTGGGTTTCTAGCCTCATTGCTTTGCTCCACAAACCCGGACGGCCAGTCGTTGCGGAAGTACTTGAACGTAAAGATGTCTCCGGTGGAGGCACGAGTTACCTGACCCGCAATAAGGTCAAGATCACCATCGCCATCCATGTCGAAGAAAGTAGGTGCCACGTAGACAAGACCAGAGAGGTTGGCAAAGGGGTCAGCGTCGCCGTTCACAAGTGTCCACGATACCTCTCTCGGGACTTGCGAAAGAACTCGAATCAGAGGTGTTGTCTGGGCCTGCACCACCACGAAATCCTCCGTGTCTTTACCAAAGAGGTTGACGGATGCAATCGATGTCACGAGGAGATTGCGGTTCACGTTCGGGTTTTCAAGCCAGTCGTCGACGAGCGAAAAGACTTCACTATCCGCGGTCCTTGCTTTGGCAAAGGCTGGGGCGTCCGCAGTGCCCTCGTTCATGAGTACGTACAGGTTGTTGGAATAATCTGTGACAAAAATGTCTTGAACACGGTCTCCGGTGGGAAGCTGCCGAGGTCTTGTGCCAATGTCTTGGATTTTGGAGCTGAACGCGGAGACGTCGAATTGAAGCGTCGATTTGGTCCACGTGGGGGACTCGCTGGAGCCAGTATTCTCGAGAAAAAGGACTTCGTTTCCGCCGGTCGCCGCGAGAACGTCGAGTTTCCCATCTCCGTTGAGATCCACCAAGTGCATGGCGCGAATATTGTACCCGTCGAGATCCTGAAGAGGGTGAATGTCCGCACTCGGCGCCTCGACGAGCTTATTTTCGGTTTCGCTCCAGACAAAGAGAGAGACCTTCTTCTGATCGTCTGCGCTTGAGGAATCTGAGACTGTAAATGCACTGAAGACGATGGCGTCAGGGAAGCCATCGGCGGTGAAGTCTCCGAAGGCAACCTGAGCGTCGAAATTGATGTTACTCGGGAAGTCTTGCACGGGCGAGTTGCTGGTCGTCTTCTCAAATGAGGGCATGGAGGCTGTGCCGACGTTTTCATAATAGGAAAACTTTGATGAGGAATAAGTGGCAGCGACCATGTCGAGAAGGCCGTCGTTGTTGAGGTCGACGAAGCGAGCGATGGAGCGAGTGCTGAAAATGTCATCTTCCGCGACCGCAGGCCCTTCCGCCATCCGCGGGACGAGGCCAAAGTCTCTGAAGCGGCATGGCCCGGCGTCGGACCCGCTCACGTGCTCCGGGAAGCACGATCCGCACTGCGCGTCGTCCTCGCCGCCGTCGAAGCGGTTGAGCCTTGCGCACGAGCTCGTGGCTGCTTCCATCAGAGCTACCGCAGCCAAGCTGACCAGCGTCGCCAGCACCAGACCCAGCTTGCAATGACGCATCTTCCTCGTTTCTGGACTCCGCGCCCTCGCTCGCGCGCGGCGCAGCGGCAGCGGTGCTCCTCGCAGGATATGTGCTTCTGCCGGGTGGCAACAATCACGCACTGCACTGACGAAAGGCGTGCACCTGTTTGGTCTTCTCCTGCATGACTATAGGCACTGCAAATTTGAAGAGACGAGGTATCCTGCGGGGCGAGGGCGCCCAACGCGTGAAGTGCGTGACTGTCGCAAGGTGATTGCAGTGAGTGGCTTGGCCCTGCTCGGAGCTGAGCTGTCAGTTCTTATAGCGCTAAGAGCAGCCACACTTGAGTCCGAGCGACAGCAATGGCCACTACAACATTAATGGTCGACGAGCGATTACTCGTAAATTAGGCCCAACTATGGTCTAGGCCCAGCAACCATGGTGATGCTGCCTGTCAAAGCAGAGCAACAGAGTGTCTTTACGCAGTCATCACGAACGCCTGGGCCTGGACTATCTATACTGGTGCAAGTCAGTCCATAAATAGATGTCGCCATTCACCTGTCAAGCTTCGCTTGTGACTGCGAACGTTTTCATACACCTTTTTGAGTTCTACTGGAGGGTAAATATGAATACTGGGTTACGCTGGATAATTAACAAGAGAGCTTTGGATCTGGTGTCGATGGAATTGCTTTGCCTCGTCGCCAGAGTCAGTCCTAGCTTGCAATGACGAACATTACTCGTTTCTGGATTCTGCACCCTCGCTGGCGCGCGGTGCAGCGGTAGCGGCGCTTCTCGCAGTATCTATTTTTCGCCGGATGGCAGGTAGGCATTCTCCTCTTTGCTGTTCCCGAAAGTCGCCAAGACTCCATTTGAATTACAAGTAAGAAAAACTACGGTTGGTATTTGGTGTCTACGAGAAGCGAAAAACCATAAAAGGAAAAAAGTGAAAGAAAAAAGCCCTTTTCGCGACCCGAAAATCTACGTGGAGGCACAAGTCGTCAGTATGGCATGCACCGCGAAAGGGGAATGCGTTCGTCCTTGGGCGTACAAATCTATACAGCGGCCACAAGCTTTCGTCAATCGCGCAGCAAGTCTGCTTTCGTCGAAATCGTTCAATTCAGTCGTTGGATGTGAAATGTGGTTGATAAGTTATAGGTGCGGCCGGCGCTCGGCCGTCGCCTTGACGAGGATACGCAGCGAGCGAAGCTGGTCCAGCGTGAGGGTGCTCGGGTCGCGCTCCCCGTGGGTGCTAATTGCAAAGGTGAGAGCCTGATCGAGTCGTGTCGCTTCCGTGGACGAAAGACGAACGGGAGCCGAGCGATGTCGCGGCATAAAAGGCTTGAGTTCCTCGTCATGCTCGGAAACTTCTTCGGGGTCGACTTGGATCCCAATGTTGCGTCGTGGCGCCACATTGAGGTCGTAAATTACACCTTCTCTGTTAAAGATGTTATAGGAGGCGCGAAAAAGCTCTTCGTGTCGGCTAAGAATGTCTGCCTTGGCGTATTTCAACGTGTCTGTAATGTGCACCACCCAGAGATCAGGTTCAATCTTCATGCGTGAGCACCACAGTGCGAGGGCAAGAGTGTACAGAGAGGCAAAGTGCATACGCGACTTGACGCTTCGAAGGCCATGCAATATAGCGCGCTCAACCATGTGCGGAGAAATGAGAAGGTTGCCATTGAGGTCCAGCAAAAATTCAGTCCCAATGTGATGGTAGCCACCGTATTTGCCCTTGAATAAGCGTGGGGGCGTTTTGGGAATGATATCGCTTGCGAGAACGAAGCGCTTCGTGGAGGGCACCATGCGACGATAGCGCATGAGGAAGGAGTACGAGCCGATGCGTGGACAGCCAAATGTAGTGCAACCTACCGCAGGTCTTTCAGAATCAGAGAGGACCGAGTCGAGATAGCAGGCAAAGTCAAATGCACAGATAACAGCAAGTGCACCACCCAGGGAGTGACCCGAGCAGAGAACTGCGCGACGCTGACGAAGCCTTCCGTCAGGTCCAATTCGCGGGGAAATGAGTGGGTCAATGAGTTCGTGCAATGTCTCTCTCACTCCGGCATATGCAATTTGGAAACCGCGATGCACTGTGGGTTCCTTTTCGCTCCAGAAGCGCTCACGAGGGGTCGCGCTCGGCAATGGCTCGACTTCGCAGGCCTGATCATATCGTTCGAGCTTCCAGTCAAAGTCGGTGTCCACATTGAGCGAAGAAACGGTGCCGCGAAAGGAGATGATGATGCGGTCTGCGCTCTTGGCGACGATGACGTGAGTATCAAGCTTTTCGTCAACAATGTGCCGCAGAAGCTTGTACTCTGGAGCGGAGGCAACCAGCTCAGATTGCTCCGGGGGCGGGGTCGCCCATGCTTCGGTTCCAACCTTGTAAGCGAGCGCAGCAAAGTTAAAAAGGGCAATCTCTGTCTCAATGACGCAGACGTGGCTTAAAAGCTGACGCTGGATCGTGCGAAGGCGGCTAGAGCGGTTGCTCGCGAGTGACACGGCCGAGTCAGCGTAGACCTGACGCGTCTCAGAACTCTCGAGGCGATTCTCTTCGCCATCGGCCTCATTTACTGTGCCAGCAGTCATTGGCGTGGGAGGCTCAGGGACTGGGTTCTCAAAGAGAATGCGCGAGGAGATGCCCGTGGCCTGCAAAAGCATCATTTGGCTCTTCCGGAGCTTTGGTTTCGGAGCAGAGCTGATCTGCTGCATGAATACTTTGCGGAAGCGGCGCTCTCTAGAAATGAGAACTGGATTCTCGTCAAAGTAACGCTCGAGAATAATTTCGAGGCTCTCGCTTTTGATCATGTCAAATGGATTGAGCACATGCTGATGCGATGGATTGTGCGCTTCCTGTGTTGCGATCCCGGTCATTGGGCCCGAGCTCGAAGGAAGACCAAGGAACCATCCCCGGATCCGGGTCGAGTCTGCAGGGAGCCATGCATACGCCATGATGAGAACCCAGGCTGTAAAGCAAACGCCTAGGCATGAAAAGGTGACTGCCGACGAAGTAATGCCTACCATGTAAAGGGGGTCCGCCTCGAGATACACGCTATCGAGCAAACCATCCGCGGTGAGATTCACCATCGGACGTTGAATGTTGACAGAAACACTTGGAACGCATGTTTCAAGGACACCAAGGAGAAAAATAAGTGTCCAGAAAAGCGAGATGGTAGCTTGAGTAAAGGTCACACTGAGGTAATTGGACCGATTAAGGGCATACGGAATTGCTGCAATTCGCTGATGAACCCTTTTCGAAGTGCGACCAATGTACCAAAAGATTGAAATCTCGAGGGCAAAGAGGACGGTAACGCCGATTGCACGACGAAAGGCGGTAGGATACACATCCATGGAGCAGTAGAGATCGCCGTTCTCATCGGAAGTAGTGCAGACGCGAAGTACGCTCAACATGCCGACAAACGGCACAAGGCTACAGTTGAAGTTGAAGACCTCCTCGAGTAGGGCAAAGAAGATGGTGTAGATGAGGAGACCGACGAGAAATTTCCACGCCATGCCGAGACGGAGGACACCGCGAATGGACGTTCTGCTCGCACAGCGAGCGCAGCTGCAGCACATAAAGCAGCAGAAAACATAGTAGCAAGAGCAAAGGCTCATTTGTTTCGAACGAGTTTCCACGCTTTTCCAGAAGCGGGAAATTGAGCCGGACACGACGGACCAAAGCCTCTGCATTCTGAACCGCAAAGGAGAGAGTCGCTTTTCCTTTTCCATGACTGCTGCCCCTGCCTCGTTTTCAACATCTTTTTCGGGATTCGTTTGCGACTGGTGGCGCTCAGGCATCCTCGTCGTGCCCAACATGTGGGCATCCATTCGGGAATTGCGACTCCTTTCCAGGAGAAAAAAGGTGTCCCCGTCTGCATCATCTTCATCGTCGTCCTCCTCTTTATCGTCTGTGTCACTTCCACTCTCGTCGAACATATCGTCGTCCGAGTCTGAGCTCAAGATCTCGTCTTCGTCTTCATCCGTTGGATCACCCGATTTTGCCCGTCGCTTGCCGGAGGCGTCAATGATGAGAGTGCGGGGTCGCGGCTTCTTGCCTGCGCGAGAACTGAGCGTCTTCAAGCGCAGCTCGATGCTAAGGCTGTAATAGCCTGCGATGCGCAGCATGCTTGCCCAAAAAAAGAAGAGAAGCGCGATGGAAATTTGTCCCGATGTGTTGCTATTGTCGTCATTTTCAATCATCATGTAGATGTAGACCTGATCACCAAAGAGCGTCACGTTTTGGGCTCGAGAAATGGCGCGCTTGTAATCTGCCCAGTATAATGCAGTGTTGACGAGACCGTAATTTGGCACCAAGGCCTGATAGATGATGAGAATGATGATGAGGACTTGCTGCGGAAGAACACGCTCCTTTCTGCACCTGCGTGCAATGATGCGCTGCGGAAATGAAATGAGAAGGAAGAGGAGGATTGCAGAGGCGAGAACCATCATCGCCCCTTCAATGGCAAGCACTTCAGGGATGCGATCGGCAAATTTGGTGTTTTCGAGAATGTAAGTGGCAACCGTTATCGCGAGAATGAAGACTGAAATCACGAGAATTATGATGAATTGCACTCCTTGATTGCTGAGGACCTCGAGTTTGGTTTGTGGAAGCGCCGAGTCGGCAATGTAGGCCCGATCTTCTTTTGCGACTGCTGTCTCGGTGCGCGTAGACCCGTCCGGATGCTCTACTCTCTGCAATTTCGTACCCCGACCTGCGTGTTCGTTTTGCTCTCCGATGAGCATATCAGTTCGGGTTGGAGACCCCGGAGCATCATTGGCAGGCTCGGCTTTCGGAGCGAGAGAAGATGTTTGACTTGGTCTTGTCATCGAGGTAGACAGGCCTTGAAGGGCCATGCTGCCCGCCCCGTTTCCCATTTCGAGATCATCAGTACCCACTCCACTCTCTGCTGAAGTGATTGTCGCTGCGCTTGGGAACCGAGTTGGAGGATGTATTACATCTTCGTTGGGCTTGAACACTGCATCATCTGCCTTGTCGTATCTTGCGCGCGTCCCCCGGTCTGTCTGCCCGGTCCCCAGAGCCACTGCCGACCTTGGAGACGTTTGCTCCGGCGCCGCGCGCCCATTTTCTGCCCCGTTGACGACACCTGCACTGCTGTTGCTTGTCTCCACAGGCGCGGAGGGCGCCTTTTGGTTGTCTACTGCCGGGAGCATGCTTGCCGCAGCTCGCTCGCACAGACCCACGTTCGCTCGCGCGCGCGCGCCCACCGCCCCAGGCGGGCGAGCGCTCGAGTATTACCTTGTGCAGGCCTCGGAATAGTTGTCTGATGAAGTGAAAGTCGTCAAATGGCACTTGTCCGGTGATTGGTTGCGCCGCCGGTGACGTACAAAGCCGCTAACATCTGCAGCTGATAGGCCCTACCCCTGGGGGGAAAAGACCCCGGGCAAGGTATAACCGGGGTGACCGGCACATCCGTGAACGATCCGGGTCTGCTTCGAGGCTCGACTTTCCGTCGAAAAGTCTGCAGCTGGTGACATGTGACGAGATGACCGGTGATGGGTGGGTGGGCGAGAGAGGTGGTCCCGCCCAGACTTGTTTGCTCGAGCGTTATTTGAAAGGAGCTTGTTCACGCGATTTCTTGACGAGACAGCTGATTGTTCGTGGACTAACATTGAACAGAACTTGCTCATGTGCTTGTTTGTGATTGATAGATTCGTGATAAGGGTGGTCCTTCGTAGCCCAGAAACAGATGGTGATCATTGCAGTGCATCGATGCCAGCGAACCACTTCTACGAACAACATGTATTGTCCGATGGTCCAAGATAAACAGCAAATCTGCTCACCGCCAGCCAGGTTGCGCGGGAGCGAGAGAGCGCACGGACGACTTCCTGCGAGCGAGCGAAGTCAGAAGACGGCCAGACCGCCTCGCACACGGATAGCAACCACGCGCGACGCGACATGGCGCTCTCCGCGGCTGAGGCGGCCAAGACGTGTCGTGCCAAGCTGATTGCGAGCGTGCAGTCAATCTGGACAGAGCAGTGGGGCCTCGCGCCAAACGCAAAGACGCCGAGAGCGAAGGGGGAGCGAGTCGCCATCGTCTTGAGCGGAGGTGTCGACACCTGCGCTGTCGTGGAAGCTCTTCGTGAAAATGGCTTCGTCGTAGATCTCGCCCTCACCGTTTACTGCGACCCCAGCGCCACGGATCGGCCTTACGCGCCGCTCATTGCGAAAAGTTATGGCGTGGATCACGTTGAAATTGAATGCGGCAAGGATGAGCTGCTGCAGGGGCCACTTCAGCTTTGCGTTGAAGCGCTACGCTCCTTTGATCCCATGCAAATTCGCAACAGCATGGTGGTCGCTCGCGCATTAATGGAGGCCAAGGAGCGTGGGATGCGGTACGTGCTGACGGGTGATGGGTCCGATGAGCTCATGGGCGGGTACTCTTTTTCCTGGGCCACCGAAGACCCGCTATGGACGCAAAAGCGAGGGGAAATGTGCTCTGACTGGTTCTTCTCCGCGCCCGTACTTGGCGAGGCGCTCGGTCTCAAGGTGACGAGCCCGTTCACAGCGCCGATTTTTGCAGATTGGGCGCTTTCATCGCTTGACAAGGCGCTCTGCATTGGGAAGCGCGATTTGGAGGCTGCGCCGGGCAAGGCTCGTCAGCACCGACAGACGGGCAAGCTGCCTCTTCGTGAGGCGTTCCCCGAGGCAATCTCGGCTTGGCGACGCAAAGATCCAATCGAGGTTGGCTCCGGCGCCACTGTGCTTGGCAAAGAAGAGGGTCGGTACTTTTCGGATCTTATTAATGCAGAGGAGCTTTTGCAGGAAAAGCAACGGCTGCTGCGCGAGGACAAGGTGGTCATTCGCAACCCGGAGCATCTCTACTATTATCGGGTTTTCCGCCAGGCGTTTACCTCTCTCGAGGATTCTCGCCTTCCTGCGCGCGGGCCACACGGCGACGACACCTGCTGTCTCGCTTGCCACTATAAACTTTCTCGGCCGACGTCAGACTTTTGCCGTATTTGTGGTCAATGGCCGGCACGTCGCAGGTCAACAAGCTTGGATCTCGATATTGGAGTTCCTGAGAAAAAAGGAAAGTAGGCTGGAGCGCCCTTTGCATGTGGCTTTTCTTCTTCTTGTTTCTTCTTTCTTCTTCTTCATCATCATCTTCGCTCCGTTTACTCTGCTTGTCTCGACTGGATTTTCAACCGTGCGCGGGCGCACGAGTTCGTTGGTCCACATACCTTTCGTTTGCGAACCAAGGTTGTCTCCTCGAGGCTACGCTGGTGGTACTTACAAGGAGAAAAGAAGTGCAAATTGGATATAAACGTCGTTTTTAGATATTATTGACGAAAAGATCAAAACAAAGGGTTGTTGGCGAACTTGTTGCGGCCACGTCCTGAACTAATCTTCGCCCGCTTGGCTCTCGCCTGGCGTGCAAGCTTGCTGTTTTTGGAGCGATGTTCGCCGACACGGTTCTTCTCCTTCCAGCGCTGACGCCCCGACGTCGACTTGCCGAACTGTTGCAACACTGTGCGGTCCTCCGAGAGTGGGGCTTGGCCCGGAACCAGCTTGATCGCTGCGCGCGTGCTCCGCGCAGGTTGAGACCCTGATGCCCCCATACCAGGAATCAGATAGTCGGGAATGTGCTTGAGGTGCTTATGCACCTTGCTCGCCCGAAACGCATCATGCTGAAGTAGCGCGCGTTCTGTTGGGTTATCCTCAAAGTGTGCCTTGAGCTTTTCAGAGTTGAGCATCTCGCGCTTGACCTCGCGCACACGAGCCTCTTGGATTGCTTGCTTTGTCACAGCGCGGGAGACATCTTCGACACGATAGCGAAAACCGTTAATCTCGCTCACGTCGAGCGCCAGAGGCGCGGGCTGCAGCTGGTCGTCGACCTTGGGCTGACTTGCCTGAATCTCTTCCAGAAGCGCCATCTGCGAGGGATCTTCGGCATCGACAATCGTCAACGCCATGCCACCAGCACCTCCGCGTGCCGTGCGGCCGATGCGATGCGTGTATGCCTGAAGGCTGGGGGGCATATCAATGTTGACCACAACAGACACGCCTTGAAAGTCGACACCACGTGCCACACCAAATTCATCGTCGGCTTCAACTTCGACTTCGGCACGCTTGCGTTTGCGTCGCTTTGATGTCTCTTGCTCGTTATCACTGTCGGACGTGGCCGCGGCCTTGGCTTTCGACTGTTTGCCCTCGTCTTCGTCCTCGCTCTCTTCGTCGTTTTCGATGTCGTCGTCTTCCTCGCTATCATCGTTGTCCTCGCTGTCTTCCTCGTCCTCACTGTCTTGCTCGTTATCTTGAGGCGCAACGATCTGCATGGAGTTGTCGGTACAGATGAGATTGTCGAAAACACCGCGATTGAACTGCTCGAGAATGTGAAGACGTGTGTTCATGGGCAGCTCAGCGTTGAGCACAGCAGCCTTGACATGGAATTGCTCCAGCAAAAGCTTGAGGTGGTAACAGTTGTGGAGAGAGTTTACGAAAAAGAGCTTCTTACCAGAAATGAGCTCGAGGCGCAAGAGTGCGAAAAGAAGAACGTCGCGATCGCTCTGCTTGCTTTCAACAAACCATTGCGCCAACTTGCCGTCGGTCGAGGCCTCATTGAGCTTGACCGTGACCGCATTGTGCAGAACAAGCTTCTTCAAAGCCTGGACGTCCGCGTTGAGGGTGGCGGACATGAGAAACGACTGGCACGTGTTGGGCAGCTGGCCAACGATGATGCCAACGTCGTCGGCATAGCCGAATGAAAAGATGAGATCCGCCTCATCGACAACGACAGTCTCTACCGTAGTGCGCAGGTTGAAGGCGCCATCCTTCTTTGACTTGGTGAGGTGCGCAGAGAGGCGACCGGGCGTGGCAATGACAATGTCCGGGAGTGCGCGAAGCCAGGTTTCCTGTACGCTCGTCTTTTCTGCAGAGAGAGCCACGGCACGCACAACATCGCGGCAAAAGTACATGAGGTCGTTCAGCTGGTTTTGCACCTGGGCCACCAGCTCTCGCGTTGGCACGAGGATGATGGCCCGAATGGCATCGCGGGCATCACCCTGCTGCTTGGCGGAAAGAATTTTCTGCAGCACCGGAATCAGGTACGCTAGGGTCTTGCCAGATCCAGTGCGAGCCCTGACGAGCAGGTCCTTGCCTTCGAGCGCGAGCGGAAGCGTACGTTTCTGCACCAGCGTCGGCCGCACGAACCCGCATTTCATGACCGCCTTGGTGATGCGCTTGTCCAGCGGCGTGCGCAGAGACGCGAACGTCTCGTCCTCCACGGCATCCTGCCCTTCTGCCGCCATGCTGGCCTCCTCGGTCTCCGCGCCGCAAAGCAAGCAAGCAAGCAAGCAAGCGAGCGAGCGAGCGAGCGAGTTCCTCTCCTCCCCGCGCAATTCTGCTCTGCCACGCTCTGCACTGCCTGCCATGGCCCCTCCACCACCAGCCAGAACCAGCCACTTCTCCCGACCTCAAAACGCGTTGCGCTCCCGACCGGCCCGCCCAGGTTCTGGTTAGGTTTATGCGTTCGTTCCGCATCTGTTCTCTTTTGGTTCCGCTCTCGAAAAGCTCTCCCTCTTTTTCTTTTTTTTTCTTTTTTCTCTCTCTCTTTTTTTTGGTATAACGTCGCCGATTGCTTGCCGCGCCGTGTCCGCCCGCATCGCAGGCAGGCAGGCAGGCAGGCAGGCTGGCGAGGCGGGGCGGGCAGGCCAGCGCTTGCTGCCCGCGCGCTGGCCGACGGCGCGCCGCGCCGGGCGGTCGCGTCGCCGGCTCGCGTGCGCGGCCTCCCTCGGTCGGTCGGCCGGCGGTAGGGCTTCGCGGCTCGCGGTCGGCCGGGTCTCGGGCGAAAAAAGATACAAATCGCCCCCAGCCCGCACAGAAGGCAGGAAGGATACTAGAAAAGAGAAGAAGCGGCCAAGAACGCGGAGAGCAAGCAGCTGCAGGCGAGAAAGCAGCGCAGAGCAGAAAGCAGAAACAAACTCACAACCCGAAAGCTTCAAGACCGTCGCCAGGTAGGTGCGAGCGCGAGCGCGAGCGCGAGCGCGAGCGCGAGCGGACGGCGCGAGAGGATCTGCATGTCGCGTGCGTGTGCTTGTGCGTGTGCGTGTGCGTGTGCGTGGCGGACAAGCGTGATGGGGTTAGCGAGGAAGAGGAGGAGGAGGGTGATGACGAGGAACGTCTGAGGATGAGCGGATGGACGATGTCGGGCACAAGACGTCGACGAAGACGAGGATGAGGATGAGGACGACAAGGGCGACGACAAGGGCGCTGCCGCCGCCAACGGCAACGACGACGACGACGACGACGACGACGACGACGACGGCAATGACGTTGACGACAATGTCCGAGATGTGGGGAGGATACAGAAGAGGGACGGGGCAATTATAGTGGTGAGCCGCGATGCTCTGCTGAGAGCGACCACAAGCACGACAATGGTGTCACGGCCGAGGATGACAAGGAGGGAGGGAAATGGAGAAGCGAAAGGTCTCGCGATGGCAGGAAGCGCGGATTCTGAAGGCCAACCTATGTGTATATGTGTGTTGTTGTGCGATACTGACTGACATGTGACCTGGGAAAAAATAAATATTTCTATCCAATGACGCAGAAACCAAGCCGAAACACAACCACCAGAAAAGATGTCGGAACCCGCCGCAAAGAAGCAGAAGACGGAGCAGACACAGCTCGACCAGCTCAAGGACATGACCGTGGTCGTTGCCGACACCGGTGACTTCCAGATGATCAAGAAGTTCAAGCCCGTTGACGTAAGTTTTGAATCTTGAAACACATCCCGTTTTTGAAATAAATTCAATCGCGCTGCGTGCGAAATCGAAGTTCGTGTCTAACCTAAAAACGCTCCCTCACTCACGCTGTTGCCACGTGGGGAATAATAACGTGAATCGCACAGGCAACCACCAACCCGAGCCTGATCCTCAAGGCATCCAAGATGCCCGAGTACAAGGCCAAGGTGACTGACGCCATCGAGTACGCCAAGAAGGAGTACAAGGGTGACGACGAGGACGAGCGCCTTGGCGTCATTCTGGACCGCGTGTGCGTGGAGTTCGGCCTCGAAATCCTCAAGGTCGTCGAAGGCCTCGTGTCCACGGAGGTCGACGCGCGCCTGAGCTTTGACGCCGAGGGCTCGGTGAAGCGTGCCAAGCGTATCATTGACATGTATGAGGCCGAGGGCATCAAGCGTGACCGCATTCTCATCAAGCTCGCCTCGACGTGGGAGGGCATCCAGGCTGCCAAGGAGCTCGCCAAGGAGGGCATCAACTGCAACCTTACCCTCTTGTTCTCCTTTTGCCAGGCCGTTGCCTGTGCCGAGGCCGATGTGGCGCTCATCAGCCCCTTTGTCGGCCGCATCCGCGACTGGTACCAAAAGAAGTACGACAAGGTCTACGAGGCCGCCGAGGACCCGGGCGTTCTTTCGGTGCAGAAGATCTACAACTACTACAAGAAGTACGGTTACAAGACTGTCGTGATGGGCGCCTCTTTCCGCAGCAAGGAGGAGATCATTGAGCTTGCCGGCTGCGACAAGCTCACCATTGGCCCCAACTGGCTCGAGGATCTCGAAAACACCAAGGAGCAGATGAAAGTCAAACTGAGCCCCGAGCAGGCCAAGGACGCCGACGTCGGCCCCAAGCTCGAGCTCGACGAGAAGACCTTTCGCTGGATGCTCAACGAGGACAGCATGGCCACCGAGAAGCTTGCCGAGGGCATCAAGAACTTTGCTGCCGACATTGTCAAGCTCGAGGACCTCGTCAAGTCCCTCATGTAAGGCTCGACTTTACATTTCTCCCTCTTGCCATCTCCCGGCACTGACCTAGGCCTAGTAGCCCTTCTTTTCCAACCCGCCCCCTGATCCCTCATCCCTCACCCCCTTTCGGGCTCATTACTCTCTTTTTGCAAGTTAGCAAGCAAGCACGTAATACAACGTAAGCGAGCTCTTTCTCCTCTTTCCTCCTCTTCATCTCTTCTTGGTCGGCCAAATGCTCTTCATCTTCACATGGATGTCAGTCTTGGCGCTTGTTTGCTCGCATGCCCAGTGTCGACTTGCTTTCTTTGCTCTGCCAACTTATCAGCCAGAGAAGTAGCGCACCAAGCTCACTGTCAGCGTGCTTCGGCTTTCATTGACCTTTTCTCTCTTCTCCTCCTTCTTGCACTTCTCTCCCTCCCTCCCAGTTCCGATGCTGGCACAATGCTGGCAGTGCCCAGCAGTGGCTCTTCGTCGGCATTGTTCGCCGCCTTCCAAGAAGTCCGTGAAGTTGGTTTGGTGCTCGCGTTCTCTGCTGCGAAAACAGCAGGAGCACAAGCAGAGCTGCAGCCGCAGCCGCAGCCGAAGCAGCAGCAGCTGCAGGCAGAACGGAGTCGCGCCGCGCCGAGAGACGAAACGGAAGTCACGTCGCGCGGCGGAGGGACGATGGCAGCGGGAGCGAGGGCAGCCGCGGCGACGCGTCGCGCGGGTCTGCTGCTGGGCCAGCATGGGCCTGCTCGAGGCGCGCTCGCCATGCCGCTGGCACCCGCCGCGTCGAGGCAACTGCACGTGTTGACGAGGCAACGCGCGCAGGGCCTGCAGCTGGGCGGATGGACTGCGCAGGCGACGAGAACTGCCTTGCAGGCCGCGGCGCAGCAAAATCCGCTCGCTGCGCTCTCGGGACGCCGCGGGCTCGCCTCCTCGCCGCGCGATGCCGCGGCCTTCGAAGACGAGGCGCTTGAGCTCCTGCGCGCAGTCAAGGTGGAGGACGGCGACCAGGACGTCGTGACCGCCGGCATGGTGCGCGACCTCAGGGTCGACCCGGAGTCCGGCATTTTGCGCTTCTCGTTGACCACCAACAGCAATGAGGTGCGCGCGGCTTGCGAAAACCGTCTCATGGGTGAACAAGAGCGACCCGCCTGGCTCCGTCGGGCGCCCGTCATCACAGTGCGTCCCAACAGCAGAGGAAGCGCTCGCGTGTCTTCTGGCCGTGGCATCGAGGGCGTCAAGCGGATTGTGGCCGTGTCGAGTGGCAAGGGAGGCGTTGGCAAGTCCACTGTGGCGGTCAACCTTGCCTTTGCGCTCAGCGAGAACCATGCTGTAGGTCTTTTGGATGCGGATGTCTACGGCCCCAGCCTGCCCACGATGATGGTCGAGCCTGGCGCCGAGTGGGCCGTGCGCCAGACCCCCGATGGCCGCCTCATGGAGCCCGTACAATTCCACGGCATCAAGTGCATGTCGTACGGTTTTGTTGCGCCCGGGACCGGCGGCCGTGGCCGCGGTGTTGACCCGAAGAACGCATTTGCCCAGCTCGCCGCATCGGCGCGCTCTGGCACGGGCGCGGCCGCCATGCGCGGGCCCATGGTCTCCAACGTCATCACTCAACTCGCTACGCAAACCGACTGGGGCGACCTCGACGTTCTTGTGATTGACATGCCTCCTGGCACGGGCGACATCCACATTACGCTTGGTCAGCAGCTTAAAATTGATGGTACCGTCATTGTCACTACCCCGCAACTGCTCAGTTTTGTCGATGTCATCAAGGGTCTAGAATTGTATCAAAAGCTCGACGTTCCCACGATTGGCGTGGTGGAGAACATGGCCTACTTTGACGGCGACGATGGAAAGCGCTACATGCCATTTGGACCCGGCCATCGCGATGAGCTCGTCGCGGGTCTCGGTATCCAAAATGCCGTCACGTTGCCGATTCTTGCCAACGCCTCTGCCTGCGCCGACTCGGGCACGCCCTTTACGCGCGCTCACCTCGACTCTGAGGTCGCGCAGACCTACCGCAAGCTCGCAGAAGGAGTCATGGCTGAGATTACTGCGCGGTCGCAGCCGGATGCCATCAAGTCGAGCACGCTCAAATACAATGCAGATAACAACATGATAGTGGCGCGATTTATCATGTCGAACGGGGCTGCAGAATACCGAATTCCGCCGCTCGAGCTGCGCCGGCGACTGCGCCGCGTGGACGACATGCTTGGCAAGGACGCCAAGGATCTCGACGAGAACCTTCACCCGGTCTCCATCGAGAACATGGGCAATTACGCTGCCTCTATTGTTTGGTCTGATGGCCACGACGCGTCCATTTACCCTTTTCAGGACGTCCGTGAGGCGTGCAAGGAATTTGAACAAACCCCCTAAACACAGTGCTTTATTATAAAAGATAGGTACATAGTCCCGTAGTTCTAGGACTCGCGTCACTTCGTTTCAGGTTGGCATGGGGCATATGGCCGACCCCGAAGACGTGCAGACAAAGCACTTCGTCTTTGTCGGGTCGGGGATCTTAGCGTCCCGCGCGCAAGCGACGACGTCTCATCTAACATTATTACCAGTCATCGCCGTTGAGTGGCACAGTCACGACGAGCAGGCGTTGAAGGCTCTCCGAAACTGCCACATTGAGTTGAAAGTAAATCACCCACGCAAGAATTCCTGCGATTGCAACGACCGCACCAAGTGCAGACCCATAAACATAGAACTTCAAATCAGGATGCACACGTTCCCGTCTGAGTTTCCCCCAAAAGAAGGTTGCGCTTAAAAGCCACAGAAGCGGGAGGGCGAGAAAACCACCGTAAAAGAATCTCCGCGCCGTCTTCAGGTCCTCTTCCTCGACGGTCAGGATTCGCCTTTGCGTCGCCATTGCCCTATTTTTGACTTGGTTTCCAATGACTCGCCCAGCCCAGCACAGCCCAGCACAGCACAGCACAGCACAGCACAGGAATCGAGCTTGGTCACGCGCACTCCCGCGACACGCCAGCTCTCCTCGCTCCTCTCAGCTGCCCTCGCAGCTCGCGTCCGTGCGTGCGTGCGTACACTCGCTCGCTCACTCGCTCGCCGACAACCGATCAACGGGCCTTCTCCTTCTCTTGCCGCCGCGGCCCGCAAGCCAAACGAGAAGCGAGCTCCGCGCCGCGCCGCGCCGCGCCCGCCCGCGCCGCGCTGCCGCGTACGCCGCCGGGGTCTGGTCCTTTCCCGCGCGCGCGCTTGCGGCTTCGCGCACGAGGCCGGCATGAACGTATGCTGCACGTAGTACAGGGCCGCGAGGCGAGGCGAGGGCGAGGTCAGTCAATTTCAAAACGCGGTTCCGTCTCCATCCCGACCCCGACGCCGCGGACCTGCGCGCCCGCCCGCCCGCCCTTCCTTCGACCCTTCCTTGCGCGCGGCCCCGCTGGCGCGGCGGAAGGGGTCCGCCCCTCCCGAGGAGCGGCGTTGGCGCCATCGAGCGCGAGCGCGGCGGGACCGGGGCGCCGAGGCGGCCTCGCGTCGGATCTCGTCTCTCTTGATACTGGACGAGCGCTGGGCCTCGCTCGGGGCAGACCCCTTTCGAGCGACGCGCGCTGCGGACCCGGGAGCGAGTAGGTCTTGGACGCTCCGCTGCAGCGCCCTCGCCCCGACTTGCAGACCGCTCGACGCTGCTCGGTCCTGCTCGGCTCCGCTCGGGTCGGGTCGGCGCAGCTCAGCTTGAGGCCGCGGGCAAGACTGGGATCGTAGAATGACTCGATCGAGGGTGGCCACGACCTTCGCCAACGGGGCGCTGGCGATACTCCTTCTCGTGCTCGCGACGAGCGCGAGAGATGCGGTAGCAGAGAGCGGCGAACGCATTGATGCGGTCACGTGGGCCAACAAGATGCTGCACAGCATGAACGAGACCGCGGTTGACCCGCACGCCAAAAGTTTGCGCGCGGCCGGTATGAAGAATCTCGACAATGGCGACGACGACGATCTTTGTCCTTTTGTGTACGATGAGTACCTCGCTACCTTGGATCTTCCCGTTTCTGGCGAAGTGGTGTGGCGCTTTCGCCCCAAGGAATATGGCTTCAGCCATGGCTATTACTGTGCTCTTTCGTCAAAGATTCTTGGCGAGGACCTCGAGTACCGGTTTGGCAATTGCAGCTGCCCTCCAGAGCGGTACTGCAAACACGATTGGGGTCTTATCGAGACGAAATTTTCTGTGCTTCTTGCCCCCGTTCGCATGCACGTGGGAAAGTGCCAAATCTATTCGTGGATTCTTGCATTGCCGATTGTGCTCTTTATCGTGTTCTCAATCGGCTGCTTTTGCTATTGCAGACCTCGTCGCTCACGTGTTCGCGAAGTCATTGTCGTACGCGAAGATCCGCGCAGTGGTTATGTAAGTATGAATTAAAAAGCAAAAGACCTTTTTGCAAGGTCTGCAAATCTCTATATGCGCTTTCATTTCTGTTATTGAATGTTTGACAGCAAATTGATCTCGATTGGCGGGTGGCGGCGCTCGCAGCCAGAGGACCCAAGATAATGAGATAAAGTGGAAAAGATAAAATGTTAATCATCGGAATTTTGAAGAGTGACGCATACACCTTCCGAAAAGTCAGCGTCCAGTGCAGCTCAGATGTTGTTTCAACAATCATTCAAAAGGAAACAAAAATTCCTTCGCGTGGAAGGGGTGGAAGAGTGGTTACTAAGTTGGAAAATTTTATGATTGTCACGTGCGAGGGAAACCTACTGGAGACTGGTATTCCCATCAAGCAGTTTGAGCAGCATCTCGCTGCCAGCACTTGCAACCCAAATGGACTCGTCCGGTTCAGTATGGTGCAGGATTGTGAGTACAGCAAGCAAAAAGTCCGAGAGAACAAGCTCAGCCAAAGGCGTCGCGGTGTGGCAAAGAAACGATCGCTGCGCCGAAGCAAAGACCGCCTTGCAACGATTCAATCTGCCAACTGGGTCCATCACACCACCAGACTTGCTCTCCTGTCGCTTGGCCTCACTTTCGTTCTCTGCTGCAGCAGCTGCTGCTGCTGCTGCCGCCGCCGCCGCCGCCAGAGAAGAAGAAGAAGCCGAACTCGACGAGTGTCGCCCCTGTAAATCACCACTCGCCGACGCCCATGCGTGAAGAACGTGCTCCGGTAGGGCATCATCGCACCAAAGCATGAACTCCTGCAAGGACATACTTGGTGATGCTCCCCGCACCTGTGACTGAATGCAAGCACTCTTGAACATGTTAGCCAGCGATTTCGCAGGTTCCGCATCGAGGCCTCTCTTGCTGCGAAAGATTTGGGCGACCGCGTGTTGATACAAGGGAGTGCGTGTGGAATCCGCGCGCTCAGCGCCTCGAAGAGAAGCGGCTGGCGTCGACACATGCTCGTCAAGAATGCGTTGCAGCTCGGAGAGCATGATTGCCGCCGACTTGGAGAATTGTGATGCCGTCACAGCTAGGATGATGGCAATGATCTCGTATCGATGCACCATGGCTTGTTTTGCGTCAGTGTCGCGGATTCCAAGTCTCGCACGCCGAAGGGAGTCCTCGACAAAGCTAGGGGTTTCTTTGAGGTTTGCGAGGCCGCTGTGATGTACCAAATGCTTGCACTCCTCCAACGTGAGTGCAAACGGATCACTGCGTCGAGACGTCCACGTGTAGTAATCAATCATGTGGCAGAGGTCCTCAAACACATTCAAGACGGCAGTCCGCGCGTCGGCTTCCTTGTCTTCGTCAACATCCCCTGTGCGCGAACTTGCGAACCACGACTTGAAATCCACGCACCGACGAAGGTTCCGCCAGTCGCGTTCCATTTCGAATGCAATGCGCTCCGGACCATCAAAAAGAGTGTGCAAGCCCGGCGGCAAAAACTTGCCGCTGCGATTGTCCCTTGCGTCATACGGGCGCTCGTCTTCGGCACGAGCATCCTCGATACTGTTGCCGAGGCCAAGTTTGGCGCGCTGCCGACGCATGTGCTGCTTTCCTTCTGATGAATGACAAAAGGCTTCAGCTTGCCACGCTTGATACTCGGGGGCCCCGTCCTCGCCAAGATTCACCTGAAGACAAAGTTCGACCTCGAATTCGGGCTCCGTTTTGGACTCGCCCCGATGTTGCGCCGAAAAATGTTTTGCGACTGCTTCCTGAATGGTCAGCGAGGACTCGATTAGTGCAGAATCACATCGCACTGCCACGGGGATGTAGTTGCCCAAGTCGAGCAAGGCCTCTTCTCGCTGACGCTGCTTGCCGTGCGCTTGAACGTGTGTGGCATACCGCTGAGCCGCGGCCAAACCTAGCCACTTGATGGACTGGGTACCCTCGCCCACGGCGATCTTGAACAAGCACGGGCCGACACGTACGGTGATCAAGAGGCCATGGTCTTCGTCATCTTCGTAGCTTTCTTCGAACCCAGCTACATCATCCAATTTGTTCTCTAGACTTTCGCTCATTTTGTACTCGTGCTCATGGTTGTTGCTGGCCCACATCGCTGTCGATCTTTCTCACTTGCGCACGCACGAGAAGTTCGAGCTCTTCAAGCAGCTTTGTCTCGACCTCACGTCAGACGCAGCTTGTTACGACTTAGGTATCAATCTGCGCCTTCGTCCACGTTGACAGCGCGAACAAACTTGCGCGAGCAAATATTCTCCTTCGAAGTCGCCACGCGCGTGGTGAAGCACTAACAATTTCATTTTACCAGATTATGAGAGTCCAACTTGATTCATCTCCAAACCCAAACTTTGAAAGTTTGCAAGTTGGAAAAGCGTGACTTATTTTTTTTGTCAACGGTAAAATAAACAAATGAAAACAATAAAAACAATCGTTAGATCTGCTATCTGCTGCTAAGACATGTAGGTCCTTCCGCGTCGGACGTTGCAAGAATGAAGAGCGCAAAAGTGGGCGCAAGGAAAGCTTGGGATGGATGAGTTGCGTAGCAAGTGGCCAGCAACACCAAAGTGATGAGACTCAACATGCAATTTTTAGAAGCCTTCTATGTACTTGCCAACCAACCATTCTTCATTGCAACAATATAGTTGGGTCTAAAATACAGCAAGCGGGGAGCTTGGTGGGGAGTGTCGGCAGAAATGCCAAGCACATCTTCACCTAGAAACTTTCTTTTTTCAATTTTTTGAAGCCCGATTCTTGATTTCGCGAAAAAAATTCAGATTAAGACTTAGCCCCACATCGCGCACCTGCGAACGTCCTCATCTCTCGCAAACGGAAGCTTACGTTCTTGATCGATCGTTCGGAAAGAGCTTTGTACAGATAGGCAAGCAGTCTCTAAAATTTTCATCGAGTACGGTGCTTGAAGAAGGCAGTAAGCGACCGACCGCGACTTCGTATTTGACAAAGGGCAACAATGAGATCGTCAAAGTGTGAAACGCAAACCTGAAGTCTATAAATTTACGAGGGCCACCTTAATACATTTTTAAGTATTGCCATCGCCCCACTGAAGGCACTCGATTGCTCCTGTGAGAATTACCTGCATGGTCTTGATGGAGTGAAGAGAAGTTTAATTCTCATCTTACTCGAATTCTTCTGCATTGCCACTTCGCTCATCATCCTCGTCCTGTTCCTTGTCTTCATTCTCGCTGTCGTCAACGTCGATGTCACTCGCATCATCTCCGTCGTTTTCTACTGCCGCCATGTTGAGCTTTTGCAAATTGGAAAGCTGGCTGCAGGAGAAGTCGATCTCAGGAAAGATGGACTCGTGTTCAGGAAGCTTTTTCACGTGGTTCTCGACTGTTTCACGTTGGTTGTTCGCACCCAAGCCTCCCATTTTATTCACACGACAGCCACCTTCGCTCGACTCGTTGACCTTTTTGCACCTGCTCTCGTGCTGATGAAAATCTTCCTCTCGCACTTTGCTACAGGTAGCGTCGCCACGGTTGTCCTCATTTACATCGTCATCGTCATCGTCGACATGGGGAACGTCTCCCTCGAGGCCGTTTTCTTCTTCTATATCGTCATCAAAATAAAGCGGCGGTGGCTTCCGCCCAAATTCTGCCGTCTCGGGGCCGAGATCTTCTTCTATATCGTCGCTATTCAACATGTCGAGAGTCTCATCCTCCATAAGCAAACCAGCGGGTTGACCCTTTTGGCCGGGAGAATGCTGCGAAAAGGAATGCGTCTGAGGAGATGCGGGAATGCTGGGCGCAGCGGGGGACGCAGACTCAAAGTATTTCGTATCCATCTCGGAGACGACCGCCGGCACGAACGGAACTGCTTCGTCCGTGGAGGGCAAGTCGCCCGACTCGAGAGAAGCCCATGAGACGCCTTCGAAAAAGGGGTGCTGCTGAAGCTCCCAAGCACCTTGAGATCCGAGCCGGTCAGCGGCAGACGTTTGAAGAAGGCCATAAATTAGATCCCAGGCAATTTCAGAAGCTGTGGCAGGCGCGCGTTCCTCTTCGGGTGGAAGCTTGCCCGAAAGGATGTTGTGAAAGATACGCTGAGGCGTCTCGTCATTGAAGGGCGGCATCCCAAAGAGCATCTCGTAGATGATAATTCCGAGCGACCACCAATCACAGGCAAAACCATGACCAGTGCCCAAGAGGATCTCAGGAGCCATGTAGTCAGGAGTGCCGACCTGGCTGCGCATGAGTCGACGGCGCGTGGACGCTGCTGCATCGTCACGAGGGGTCGGAGGTACGTTCGAGGGAGGCTGGACAAGAGGTGACCTTGTCTCGCTGGCTTCAGCCCCTACGCGCGATTTTAGCAGCGCTGGTGTCGACGCAGCAAGTCGATGGCGCGTTTGAGCTGACGCAACTCCCTTGTTTTCAAAGTCGCGGGCTGAAGAAGAGGTCACCGAAAGTGACGAGTCGCTTTGGTTTGGCGTAGCTACGTCCGCGACACTAGCATCGAGACCTTGCACAATGCCGATATGTGATAGGCCAAAGTCAGTGAGCTTGACGTGGCCATCGCGCCCAATCAGAATGTTATCTGGTTTTAGATCGCGATGGCACACGTTGAGGCGTTCATGAAGGTATTTGAGCGCAACGACAATTTCTGAAGCATACCAACGCACCGCACCTTCTGGAATAACGCCATACGTATTGAGTAAAGCGAGAATGTCTCCGCCCTGGACGAACTCCATGGCGAGAAACAGTCGTGTGCGCGTCTCAAAAGAGAAGAACAACTTGACGACAAAGGGACAGTCTGCACGCGCCATGACATTACGCTCTGCAACAATTCGAGCCGCCAAATTCTTACGTACGACCTCGGCCTTGTCCATGACCTTGACTGCGTAGACGTCGCCGGTGCCCCTTTTGATGGCGAGGAAGACGCGACCGACGGAGCCACGCGAAATCACCTTTGTAAAGTCGAACTCCTTGGGCGAGGGTTTCTTTGGACGCTTCGGGATCTTTGACAGTTGCTGGCGACTTCGCGGAGTTTGTGCGCTCGCTGACTGCGCAATCGCGGCGTCAAGCGCCTCGACGGCCAGAGCCTTCAGACTCCCGTAGGCCGGGGCCTTTCCGAGGCTGTCGAGAATAGAGGCAAGTCTCTCTTGTGCTTGGGCCAAGAGTCGCTGGCGATCGGCAGCTTCCAGTTCGTCTCCGGCGTCATCGGCACGCGCTCGAAGCAAGAGGTCGACACCCTCTGCAATTTGATCCAGCGCCGCGAAATATGCCTCGGAACTGAGATGTTCGCGCTCTTGCGACGAGCGCACTCGCGTTCTAGCGCGTTGCAGAGAGCTTTCCAAGCTCTCAAGACGACATTCTCTGTATATATTCTTGTAGCTCTCGAGGCATGACTCAAAATGCCTTGCTGCTTGGGCCTTAGGAATCACTTCTTCACAGATGCGACAGCAAATGCCCCTTGGCCCAGGACTCGCGCGACTTGTCTTGGACTTTCTCGTAGAATGGGGGCGTTGCCCTTTCACGTGATGGCGATGACGATGCGCAGAAGGGGTAGTCATGACCATCTTCGGAGTTGCGGAGGCCTTGGATGGCGTAAAAGGAAGGGGAGAGCTCGTCGTATGACTTTGTTCGCCATGAGCGGGCGTCGTCGGGATGTTTTGGCTCAAAGGCGAGGCCACTTGACTAAGGCAGGGGTCTTCAACGACAAGCGAGCCGCCCTGTTTCGCTTCAATTTGTTTTTGGAGAGTTCTCAAACGATCTTGAAAGCCGAGAAGATCCCGTTCAAATGCTTCTGCAATTCCAGCATCCGGCTCACCATTCGAAAGTTCGGTTTCAGAAAGAAGCATTCCTGAGCGCCGTTCCGTCACAAGGTTTGGTGACAAATATTTGCGAGCGCTACCGGGGGAACTGATGGGCGACGGCGGGGATGCGAGCGATACGCGGGAGGGTGTGAAAGGCTCAAAGTTGCAACTTGTACTGCACAGATTGCGTGGACTTTCATGCGCTCGAGCATGATCCTCGTCATTGAGCGCCTCAATTGCGAGCGCACGC
Organism: Aurantiochytrium sp. KH105; assembly: GCA_003116975.1. Lineage (NCBI taxonomy): Eukaryota > Bigyra > Thraustochytrida > Thraustochytriidae > Aurantiochytrium > Aurantiochytrium sp. KH105. Next base: position 75,876 of record BGKB01000278.1, on the reverse strand, counting down.
CGCGAATATGGCGAAATGGCAAAGAGAACAAGCGTGCAAAACTTGTTTTCAAAGGTGCGAAGATGTAAGAGTTCCTCAACAATATCAACAAGTTTGGCGTGGTGTTGATCATCGTCTTCAAGCACGCTCGCATGAAGAAAGCGGTCTCCTAGATCAAGTATGCGCTCTCGCGCCTCATGGCGTTGTTCGAGGTCCACGGGCGACGGTGTGGTGGTCGCGGTGGTGGTTCTGTATGAGCTTGGTTTGGCGCTGGCACCGGAAGCCATGGTCTCGCGTAATTCGCAGAGAACCTTGCGAAGGCTTTGGTCAGCTCGTCTTTTGGCGCGTTCGCGCGCATCGTTGAGAATGTGCGCATCGCGCAAGATGTGTCGAAGGTCTTCGGGATCGCCCGTCACAAAGAGTCTGTCGGAACGTTGCTGCCGTCTCCTCACTGTGTGTACCTTCATTTTGGGCGTGGCTCCGCGAAGAAGGGCGCGTCCTGCGGGCGAGAGCTCCACGCCGTGGAGTCCGCCCGTCTTGCTCGTGCTACCGGGTGTCACGCCAAAATGAGATCTGCGACGCAAAATCGATGGCTCTGGTGATCCAAACCATGACGCCTGTTCAGAAAAGCCAAACTCGTGCGAATCTGGCGTACTGCAGTTTCCCTCGCGGGCATTTGCGCGAGGTTCGGGCGTACGCAGCGCCGCTGGGAGGTTAACCTCGGCAAGAAACGGTCGTTCGGGGAGGTCTCCATCCCTGTCTCCACGTGCGGCCTGCATCCGTCTTCTTACTCCGTGCGGCTCGCGTGCGTCTCCTTCGCGCGCTTTCTTCGTCCGGCCCGCACTGGTGCCGCGTCGCGCCGCGCCGTCCTCGTCTCAGCGTCGCCGGCGCGCGCTCGCGGTCCGGCAAGCCCACTTTTGGCTCTAATCCGAGCACGCGCACGTCCCGGCCGCGCCGCTCCCGGGCCAGCCGCGCGCGGGGCCTGGAGACGAAGGGCAGCGAGCGGCGCGCGTGCGTCTCGCCCGCGCGCTCCGCGTCCTCAAGCCCGCGCGCCTCGCCCCGACGCGCGCGGAGCCCGAGGCGGCCGCGTCCTGGCAAACGGCAAAACGAGTTCTGCGCACTCACCGTCGCTCAACAACAACAACAAGAACAACTTGAAGAGCAACACGCGATGGCAACAAGCGAGCGATGGCAAACAGCAGGCAGGCGACAACCAACTGTCAAATCCAAAATCTTGCCGGGAGCGGAGACGCGCGCCGAGCTCGACGCCACGCCGCGACGCCGTGCAACGTACTGAGAGCAGACCCTCGTCGGAGCCGCTCGCGAGCGTGCTGGTTCGCACAGACAGCGAGCGCGACCAAGAGCGAGTTGAACGGGTCGCTCGCTGGTGGTGGTGGTGGTGGTCATGGAGCGTGCGAACGCGCTGGCCGGGTGGTAGAGAGGCAAGCTGTGCTGCTCTACGTGGCGGACGAGGAATGCATCAGTAGCAGCAGCAGCAGCAGGAGCAGCAGCAGCAGCGTACGTGCATGCAGCTAGCACGCGTGAAAGCCCATTAGTCAAAGGATTTATTTCGATTCTGAGCGAGGTTGCGTCAGGAAAACGCAATCATCATAAACAAGATGAACTCGAAGCAAAGGCCCGCGGTGATTGCCGTCACCGTTGGGCTTCCTGGAGCTGGAAAGTCAAGTCTCTGTCAGCGCATCGAAAACTATGCAACAGTGTCTGGGCACAAGGACCGCGTCGTGCTCATCTCGTTTGATGATGAAGAGCAGAACTTGTCGAGTGAGTGCAACAACAAAGAGACCTCGACAGACTTTGACACCGACATTTGGCACAAGGCCCGCGAGCGCGCGCTTGAGAAGGCAAAGCAGGCGCTCTCAGCAACAAATGATCCCATCGATGAATCTAGCAAGTCCATTCAAGTCTTGCTTGTTGACGATAACATGTATTATCAGAGCATGCGAGTTCCATTCCGTCAACTTGCCGAGCGCGTGGGCGCAGGGTATCTTGAGATTGCAGTAGACTGCGAGCTGGAGGAAGCAATGCGGCGTAATGCTCTGAGAGAATCTCCGCATCGTGTGCCAGCCGATGTCCTGCGTCGGATGGCGGGTCGACTTGAGCCGCCAACGCCAGGCCGTCGTTCGCTTCATGTTAAGAGCGACGATGACCTCGAGACTTTGTTTTGCGCCATGCGTGCTGCAAGCGCAGAGCCAGAGGTTAACCACGAAGCGTCCCGCGCTGCAGAAGCTGCGGCATCTCGTGCTTCTGTTATTGCAAGCGCGACGCACCAAAGAGAACTCCAGCTTCGCCGTATTGTAGGGGAATTCATAAAGAAGGTCCCGGCAACATCGAGGCGTGGCGCGGCCGCGCTTGCCGCTCAGGTCAAGAGCGAAATCGCTGTGTCCGACACATTTGACGTTGAAGCCATGGCGGCGCTTCTGCAGCGTCGGTATCAAGAGTATTTATCATTCAACCCAGAGCTTCGAGGATCCGAATGATGACTGCACTTGGCAGTGGCAGTGGGCTAGCTGTCTTCATCTCCTCCCTCCCCCCCTGCCCTTCCTCTTTTATTTATTTTTTGCAATGCAGCCAGGCCGAGTGCTGCGGCGGAGTCCCGTCTCCGTGTCTCCGGCTCTGTCGTCATCGCTGACCAAGTCTCTCCCTGACTGTGAACTTCTAACAAGATGGTTGGCTATCAAGCCCACACTTCGGCACGCGCGACTGCGGCGCGTGTGCTGCATGCTGGTTGACAGTGAAGGACACGTGATGGAGGCAAGCTCACCTCGCATGGCTGGAGTACTTGCTATCTGTGTCGTGATCGGTTTGATCAGCCATGATGACCGCGCTGCTGCAGGCCTGGTGGGCTGTTTGATAAAGAGTAGGTCCCGATTTCAACCGTTGTTGCCGGGTCAAGCATCGAGTTTGGCCCCTAAGAGACAGTATTATGATTCATTTTATAGCATCAAGAAAAGTAAAAGGGAAGACCTTTGCGATTGAATGAACAGAGCGAGCGAGCGCGCGCAGGCTTCTCCAGCGCCATTGCACGCCGTCGCGTGTGTATGCTTCGGTGGCGGGTCGCTGCCGCCAGCCAGTCACGACAGATGGTGGTGGCTGTGCTGCCAGATGGTGGTGGCTGTGCTGCCAGCTGGTACATTGAGCTGTGCGGTGCGGCAGTGAGGCGATGCAGAAGGTGCACGCGCCACATTGGCCACATTGGGTGTATTTTAGATCTCTTGAAGCTGCGCACGCGCCAACCAATGAAGTTGAAGCATTGTCTGTGTAGGCGTGGTCAGCAAGAGCAGAGGTGACTGTGTCTGCGACACCCCCCACTTTTCTGTTCAGAGCGAGCGAGAGAGTGCCGACCAGTAGCAGCAGCAGCAGCAGCAGCAAACTCGGATGACTCCCGGCAGCGAGGGGGTCACGAAGTCAGACAAACTGCAAGGATGACAGGCTCCGTGCGCAAGAACGACGGGCGAGGGCGCGCCCATGGCGGGCACAGCCGCGCAGCAATCCTGACTGCAGCGCTTCTCCTTTGCCACCACGCCTGCGATGTTGCTGGGGCGGTCGCGTGCAGCGAGACGGTCAAGCCAAATGTGCTCATCTTCTACACCGACGACCAAGGCTTCGGTGACCGTGAAAAGTACAATGGAGACATCCTGAGTATGCCAAACCTCGAGACTCTGGCAGAAAACGGCCTCGAGTTCACGAATGGTCACTCTGCAGCCACCGTCTGCACGCCCTCGCGTTTTGCGATTCTGACGGGAGTCTACGCTTTCCGGCAAAACCCGAGCGGTGGAGCGGTGGAGTCTGACGCGACACCCATGGTCCCAGGTCACGCAACATTGGCCTCTCTTCTCAAGACCGTGGGATACCGCACGTACATGTCTGGCAAGTGGCATCTTGGCATGGATATCCCCGAGGACAAGGAGAACGGCGAGATAAATGGAGGACCGGTAGACGTTGGTTTCGACGAGTTCTTTGGCATTCCAGCTTCGATGAACTACGGAAACCTGGCGTACATTCGTGACAGTACTTTCACCGAGCCTCCCGACGTGTACACGGCAAAAGACCTCTATGCGCAAAGCTCGTGCCCTACGAAGAAGAGGGGCAAGTTTTGCAAGACGTTTAGCTTGGAGTTTCCTTATTCCGACAGCAGTAAAGACCATCCGATTTCGGTGGGGGCTTCTTTTCGGGCAGACTATTGCCTTTCAAACTTTACCTATGAGGCCATCCGGATGATTCAAGGCCACATGACGTCGTACAGCGATCAGCCATTTTTCATGTACCTGTCGGTGACCGCGCCTCACCTTCCGCATGCGCCACACCCGGACTTTGCGGGCAAGAACGAGTACGGTGCCTACGCAGACTTTTTGGAAGAGATTGACTTTCGTCTTGGGCAGGTTCTGCAAGCGCTCCAAGACCTTGGTATCCAGGACGAGACGCTTGTGATATACACAAGCGACAATGGGCCTGAGGAGAAGAAAGACTTTGTCAAGACAGGACTTTTGTCGACGTCCATTTACAAAGGCGAGAAACGAGACCTCTGGGAAGGTGGACACCGCGTCCCGTTCATTATGCAATGGCCGGATGGCATTGAGGCGGGCACGACCTGGACTGAGGCTGTGAGCCAAGTCGATCTCTTTGCAACCCTTGCGGAAATGACGGGCGCTACGCTAGCATCGGACGAGGATGGTCGCGACAGTTTCAGCATTTGGCAGCCGATGTGCGACATTGCGTCTGCAAGCAATGTGAGGGAGGGCCAGCCTCTGGTAATTGAGGATGACAAGGCCAAGCTCGCGGTGGTCTGCGATGATATCAAGTTCAACTCCAAGAAGAAGAGTCGCCTGTACGATTTGCAAGAGCATCCCGAGGAGAACAAGAGCGCAAAAATCCGGGGCAAGCGTCGCAAGTTTGGCAAGGCCATGAAGAACATTTGGAAGGAAGTCCAGAGGAATGGTCATAGCGAGAGTACGCTTTGTCCTGACACGGATGCGTACAGAAACCTCTGATGATGATGATGAGAAACGACGAGAAACGAAAATGTTCTTTGTTCCAGGGGCGGTCGCTTGTCGTTCCGAAGTTGGAGGTTTCGCAAGTTCACAGTACCCGAATTCATTTTCCTTGACGCCTCCATTTGGCAAGATGGGTCGTAGGTCGATCAATGTTCGTAAAATAAGTGTTCTCCAAGTGACGAAATTAGAAGACCGGTCGCGTGGTCAATGTTCGTAAAAACAGTGTTCTTCAAGTGGCGAAATAAGAGAACTCGTCGGTGATCAATCATTGTAAATAGAGGTCAGGCACGTCGATTCGTCCGACGTGCTGAAACACAGCAAAGCGCTACCTAGAGCTGGGAGAAAGCTAACTTCCGTCGGAGGAAATCTGAACTGATCCGGGACACGTCCGAGCAGTTCAGCTCCGACAGCATTTTCTAATCGACGACGCCACAGCCAACCTTGTGCCTGTCCTCACTTCGCTCGAGCAAGCCGCTGCCACCATGGCCGGTGACCCTGCCACTCCTTTGCTGCCCCTGCCTCAACTACCTGCGTCGAGATAGATGATCAATCTCGAGACTGTCCCGATCCCGTGACGCCCTCCCTCGCTCTCTGCAATCTCGTGTCTGTCCTTCATTTCCCCTCCCCTCCTGTCCGGCAGCTGGCCGCCACCGCGCCACTGCCACGTTGACAGTTGCCATCGCTTCTCCGAGACCAAATGCCGTGTGTCTCCGGTTCGTGTGAGTCCCAGTGACACTTCGAGTCAAGCAAGCCGCAAGCAAGCCGCAAGCAAGCAAAAGCCAGGTCGCGTCCATCATAGGCAAGCAGCGGCAAATTGACCTCCTTGAGGCTCGCCTTCGCGGCGGTCGATGCGATGGTCTTGCGCTAGAGCAGCCAGCTGCAGAGCAGAGTACTCGTTCGCCCGCGATGGACGGCGTCAACAGCAAGCGCCGCGACAGGCCCGACGGACCGACCGGTCCTCTTGGACTCCGCGTGTCCACCGTAACGGCTCGCTGTGGCCAGCAAAACCGTGTGCAGGATGGTCACTTGATCGCTCGCAGGGGCATCGCTGCCGATCAACTGGACACCTTGCTGGCGCGGCGGCTTTCCGCGACGGCGCGCGAGCCTTCGCCGAGGCTTCCGAGAGCAGAGCACAGCCCCGGTCCGTGTCGCGTGCAAGTAGCATTGTAGCAAGCTGCAGCAGGGAGAGCTGCAGCGATTCGCCTCCGAGCGCGGCCCAGCTCTTAGGGTTTCCACTAGCTGCAGCTGAGAATAGCGCGAGGGGGCGGCAGCATGCGCCCCCCGTACATGCTTTCATTTCTGCAACCACGCGACGGAGGCCTGGAGCCGGCTGAAGAGCTAGTCAGATGGGTGTCCGGCTACCCGGGGGGGGGGGGGGGGGGGATAATTCTAGCGGTTTACGAGCGAGCGAGCGAGCGAGCGAATGCGAGCAGGCGACGAGCGGCAGCGGCCAAGCCAGTCAGTCTCGACAGACAATTCGCGCCGCAGCCGCCACCGCTGTTTTACATGTTTCACTGTCACTTCTTCTCTCGTCCATCCACCACAAGCACACACCCCTCCCACAGTCAGCACGCAGAGGACTGGCGCCGTGGTCGCCAGCGCCTCGCTGTCGCTCGCAGTGATCCTAGTCGCAGTCGCCAATCCACGGCCATCCTTCCACCCATCCACCATTTGCCCCTCCGCGCAAGCTCTACAGCTGCGCCAGCACCCTGCCGTACATCTGGCGGTTGAATTAGCTTCCGCTGCTCCTGCCGGCAGCGGCAGCGGCAGCGATCGATCGATCAATCGATCACGACTGACCAAGCGCATGTGCGCTCCAGGCTACTTCTACTTCCGGAGCAAGTATACTTCCAGCGCAAGTCGCCTCGCCAGCTCGAGATTCCGAGGCCGGCCGGGCGGCCAGAGCAGCCAGGCGCCGCCGTCTGCGTGCACAATCTGCGACGCGGATCGACCCTGCCAGGCTTTCATGGGTGGTCCATTTTCATGCACGTTAGCCTTCTGCGGCGGCTGCGACTGCCTGTTGGTGGTCACGGAGCAAGAAGGAAAATAAGAAAGAAGGAGAAAAAAAGAAAACAAGAAAAGAAAACAAGCAACATAGTAACGAGCAAAGCCCTGCGTGCCGGCTCAGCCGCGCGCGGGAGCGCGGAAGCAAAGCAAGCGAGCAACAGCAAGCGGCGGCGGGGCGTGCGCCGCGTCCCGCGCGGGCCGTGCCGCGCCGCCGGTGCAGCCGGTCCCGGCGCCGCGCCGCGGCGGCGGTCCCGGGCCCTCTCTGGCGCCCCGGCGCGGGGCGCGTGCGGCTCGGAGGCGGCAGAGAGGGGGCCTGAGGGGGAAGAAAAGAAAGAAAGAGGACAGAAAAAGAGGGAAAAAAGAAGGGAAGAAGGGGGAGAGAGAGAGAGAGAGGAGTTGAGAGTGTGCGGCCAAAAGAAGCCTGCGCGAAGAGACGGTCTCGGGAGGTGGCGGGCCCCGCCGGTTTCAGATATAAGCCACTTGCGCGCGGCCGTGGCAAGTGGGGAAAGGGCGCGCGGCAAGTGCGGCAAACCGCGTGCGCGTGCGTGCGTGCAATGATGGCGCGCGGAGCACAGTCCGTCGAGTGGTCGAGTGAGTGATTGATTGATTGATCGATCGATCGATCGATCAGCCGCGCCCAACTCTGCTGCTGCCGCTGCAGCTGCTGCTGCTGCTTTCGCAACGAGCAAAACATAAACTCGAGCGAGACCTCGGAGGAGTGGTGACGCGCGCGCGCGCGCCCGGCCCTGCAGACAAGCAGCAAGCAACCCGAGGAGGAGGACAAACAATCTGCGGAGCGCCAGCGTCTGACTGACGGAGACGCAGAGCAAGCCAAGAACAGCAGGAATGCGCAGCTCCAGCATGCGCGCAGTGCTGGCGCGCGGTCTTGTGCTAGTGGTCGCGGCCCTGGCCCTCGACGCAACGCATGGAGAGGCAGCCTGCGACGAGGTTGCCAAGCCGAACGTAGTCATCTTTTACACGGACGATCAGGGCTATGGCGACCGGCAAAAGTATAACCCGGAGATTCTCAGCATGCCCAACCTCGAAGCGCTCGCAGACGGAGGCCTCGAGTACACCAATGGCCACTCGGCAGCAGTCGTGTGCACGCCGTCGCGCTTCGCTATTCTCACCGGCGTATATGCCTTTCGGGAAAGGGGAGGCGGAGGCGCCATTGGCGCATCAGCCACGCCCATGGTCCCTGGCTATGCAACGCTGGCCTCTCTCCTCAAGAGCGTCGGATACCGGACCTACATGTCTGGCAAATGGCATCTCGGCATGGACATCCCCGAAGACCTCGAAGGCGAGATCTACGGTGGGCCGGCAGACGTCGGCTTTGACGAGTTCTTTGGCATCCCCGCCTCAATGAACTACGGGAAATTGGCGTACATTCGGAACCGCACCTTTACGGAGAAACCCTCCGTGTACACCAAAAAGGTTTCCAACAAGCAACTCTCTTGCCCGCCCGTCATTGACGAAAGAAATTTCTGCAAGACCTATCTCTTGCGTTTTCCCTACACCACCAATGGAAAGACTAGTGTCGGCAGCACCTTTCGCGCAGAATACTGCATGTCCAACATCACGACAGAGGCGATGCAGATGATCGAGACGCACGTTACGACCCGGCCAGAGCAACCTTTTTTCATCTACATCCCGGTCACTGCGCCCCACCTTCCGCACGTACCGCATCCGGATTTTGCGGGCACGAACAACTACGGTGCATACGCCGACTTCCTCGAAGAAACTGACTTTCGTCTGGGCGAGATCATGCAGAAACTTCAGGATCTTGGCGTCTACAATGACACGCTGATCATCTACTCGAGTGACAACGGTCCCGAGGGGCCCGGCAAATTTCGCGCGACTGGTCTTGAATCCACGTCCATCTTCGCTGGCGCCAAGAGGACTCTGTGGGAGGGTGGCCATCGCGTCCCCTTCATCATGCACTGGCCCAATGGAATTCAGGCAGGCACCAAGTGGTCCGAGGCTGTGAGCCAGGTTGATCTCTTTGCGACTTTTGCAGAAATGACCGGTGCAGAAATTGGAGCCGAGGATGGCCGCGATAGCTTCAGTCTGTGGCAGACCATGTGCGACATCGACTCTGCTACAAATGTGCGCGAGGGCCAGCCGCTCGTCATCGAGGGAAGCCGGGCCCAACTGGCCATCACGTGCAACGACTTCAAGTACAACGCGGATCAAAAGCGCAAAATCTTTGATCTCGGCAAAAGTCCGGCAGAGAACATTTTCCACAAAAAGAAGAAGGACTGGAAGTCGTATGGCAAGAAGTTGCAGAAGCTCGCCAATGACATTAAGAAAGACGGGCACTCTGACAAGACCGAGTGTCCCTCCTTGCCAACCTTCAAGTCTTTTGCGTACAGAGTTAGAACGCTGGAAGAGAACAGCAGTGACGAGATTCCGGAGTGATTCTCATCAATAGTTGGCCCAAGACAAGTCAAGGAGACTCGCTTACTTAGGAGTAGAGCTATGTCGAACTGAAGGAAACTGCTGACGCTTACTTTTATCGCGCACTAAAAGGAGATGACTTGTCTTCTGTAGGCCTTGTGGGGTTGTTTATGACACCAACAAAAATCATTTTTCATCAAGTTCACCTTGTTCTTTCTGATTTTCACTTGAAAGCTGACAGTGAGTTGTCAGTCACTGTCATTTATTGTTGTCAACTATAAAATGGGCTTGACCAGCCAGGGCAATGAAAAGCGAAAAGCGAAAAGCGTGTCTCTTGAGACGCTGGGTTGCCAGGTTACCTCGATCAGCTTCGCTCCCGCGGCCCCGAGCACGCGCCCCCGCTTCCGCCCTCTACGCCCACCTTTTCTTCATCCTTCGCGCGTATTCTAGTCCTCCGCAGGGCGCGGCGCACGCGTTTTTCGTCATCATGGGCGCGTGCTGCTCGGGGGGCACGGTCGACAATATGGACACCGCGCAAACGGCGCGAGGAGCGCGTGCCGCAGCAAAGGCTACCCAGCACGGGCAGACGAGCAAGGCTGCGCAGCGCGAGAAAATCGAACGCGCGGCACAATCCGGCGTCCTCGGGCTCGAAGGTGCACGACTCAAAGAAATCCCTGCCCGGGTGTTTGGCATCGACAAGGTACGTTTCCAGACGGTCGGGTCGGGGCTTGCAAATTTGGGGTGTGCTGCTGATGCTACATCGATAAAGCCTCGACCTCCTCGTGCATCTCAATCTCAATCTCGCATTTGAGCTCAAGCGTAATGACATCTGACTAACATCTCGAGATCAATGGTAAAATCTCGTTTCTTTCTCTCGTACACACGCACACGTAGCTTCGTACCCTCGACCTTCGCAGCAACCAGATTACGCTCGTGCCAGTCGATCTGAGCCGTCTCACCAAGCTGAAGACTCTCAATTTGTCGCACAACAAAATCACCTCGTTGCCAAGCGGCCTTGAAGCGCTCGCTGCGTTACAGACGGTACGTTTCATGCAATCAATCCATAATCAGACGAGAATCGAGAAATGGTGTCCACAACCTCTACCTACTTTTCGTCGACTCCTCGCGAGCCGAGCCTTTGCGATCGACCTTGATTGACTTACTGACTGACTGACTGACTGACGTTCGGAATCTCTCGCCACGATTTCTCTTTTAACTCTGTCCTCACCCCCCTGATTGCCCCCTTTCCGGGTCGTTGATCCTCGTTCATCATGTACAATGTTCAGCTCAAGCTCGATGCCAACCAGCTGACTACGCTTCCGGCGTTGCCTGCGTCCATCAAACAATTGACTGTGTCTCAGAACCGACTGCAAGAGGTGCCGGCAAGTGTAGGCAATGTGACCTCTCTTGTGGAACTCGACATGAGCGAGAACGCCATTACTACGGTCCCTGCTTGGCTTGCGAACCTTTCGCGACTTCTTTCAGTCAACCTCTCTCATAATCGCATCACCACCATCGAGGATGGCCTCGGCGCCAGTATGAGTCTCCAGACGCTTTTGCTCGCATCTAATCGTCTTCACAGCATCCCCGTTCCTGTCTTGGAGGCTGCCGCCCTTGGCAGACTTCGCGTTGAGGGCAATCAGATCACGAAAGAGCAGCTGATGGCGTCTCCGGGCTGGCCTAAGTTTGATGAAAAGCGCAAAGCGCTCGTCAGCAAACAGATTGCTGGTGGCATGACCGACACGGATCGCTCCATTTGCGGTCTCGAGTGAGAGAAGAGCCTATCCTAAGTTTTCACTCTCCTGCTTCTGTTGTTGAAGAATCTCTGCGCTGCTGTTTGCTGCGCTCTTCCTTCGAGCTGCACTGTTTCTATTTTCTTTTTCGTCTCCAGCGTTTGTACGTACTTCAACATCTTTGGCTCCTATTTTCTCAAGTAGGCGCACCACCTCAACCGCCAGCCATCCCGGTCAGTTTCGCCAAAGAAAAATGGTTCTCCTTTTCTTTTCTCTTTCTGCTGTCCATCTATACAAGACTACTTTCTGCTTTGCTTCGCGACAAGTCCACCTTCTTCGCCACCAGGCCTACCACCAAGACCACCATCACCGTCATCATGAATACCATCCGCAGCAGGAGGAGGAGCAGCAGCAGGCAGCGGCGTAGCAGCAGAAGCTGTATTGCATCTTTCGCAGATTCCTGTGGCAGAGAGCTTCGTCTTGTCCCACCACCGTGTCGCCTTCACGGGCTTCTACCTTTCCTTTCCTTTCCGTCCTTCTCTCTCTCAAATGAGTCGATCAACCGAATGTTCTTGTTTTTTGTCATCCAATGGAGGCGACTTTGAGTGAGGTGAGCCTCTGCCAGAAATGATCGATTGGTTGACAAGGTTAGCGACGATGGCTGGCCAGCCATATTGAGCGGCAGTTGCAGCTACAGCCTGCGAATGACACGGCAGTCACCGCGAGTTCTGCCATACTATGGCCCACTTGTGCATAGCATCATGCCAATCATGATGACTGGCAGTGGCTGGCCATGGCTGACTGGCTGGTTGGTGCGGCTGTTGGCCTGCCTGATGAACAAAAGGCTCGCTCACCTCATTGTGCACTTCCTCGCTTCCTTACAAAGAAAGAAAGAAAGAAAAAAAAAAAAAAAGAGCAGAAAAACCATCGACCATCCGTCATCGCAACACCGGTAGCGACGAGCCTCGGAGGAGTCCTTTCCAAAATAAAGCGGGGCCTAGGCCACCCCACCCACCCACCCACCCACCCATCATGATCATGCTCGTGGTCGCGCCCTCCTGTCCCGGACCGCGGCTCCTCGGCTCCCAGCCTGGCCCGGCAAACGAATCACCTTACTTTTCCCCTCCTTGCCTCCGCCTCCTGCTTGGTTGCCGTTCGCCACGCCGGCAAAGAGGTGCTCCTGGGGCCCCCAATCGGTCCCGTCCGGATCGGGCGTTGGCCGGCACGTTAGGACCAGCGCCCCCCCAGCGACGCTCAGAACCGGCGGCCGAGGCGGGGCGGAGCAGGGGCGGCGGAATCCGGTAAGCGGGTCCTAGACGCGGCTAGGCGCGGAAGGAGGCGACGGGGAGAGAGAGGGGAGATCAATCGTCGATCGCCAGGAGAGGCCGCCCGCTTCGCGCCCGGCCGCCCGAGCGAGCGAGCGCGCTTGGAGGACGCGCAGAGCCGCTTGGAGGACGCGCGGAGCCGCGCCGGCGAGCGCACCGCCACGCCTGCCGCGCCTGGCGTGATCGAGGGTCGCGCGAGAGAGGCATTGGGGCCGTTTTGAACGCGTCTCTCCGCCTCCATCGCCTGGCGTGCTCGAGGCAAGTCGACTCGACACGGCTTGACCCGACGCGACGCCACGACTCCACTACACTCGGCTCGACGTTTCTTGCGCCCGGCGTACAGAGCCACGGAGACACGGGCCTGCAACGACCCGATCTCACGAGCGGAGCCGCTGTCCCACCGCCGCTCCGAGAGAGAGAGAAAAGGCCTCTTGGAAAGCGAAATCGTCTTGCAGCTCGTGGCGGAGCTCCTATTTCGCCTCAGCGTTCTTTGCGACGGCCGTTGGCGCATCTGACGTTGAGATCTGGACGTCATATTGACAGAGGATCGCTTGCTGGGAAGTGATTCTCGCAAGCTCTCGGTTTTTCCGGCCGATTGTGTGATTGAACGCACATTGCGTCCTGCACAGGGTGCAACTCTTTTACTGGGTCCTAAAGGGGTTTACACCTTTACTTTTTTTGCGCGCTCGATTGTTTGTGGATACACGCGAGGTCTTCATTGAACCCAAAGACTACAGGAAAGCAGTTTCTTTCGGCAGGGGGCTCATCTGGCGCATCAACGTTCAAAACCGTTGATCTCTGGGCCTTTGCGGGTTAGCGCCAACCCCTCTTGGGGTTGGGCGGCTGCCGCTCTAGCTCTTTGCAGAATCGTCGACACTGCTCTACGCGCGAATTTCAGCTGACAAAAGCTCGCTATGCTCATCTAAGAAGGGCTTTATCGCAAGACAGAAGAAGGTTTCGAAAAGGGAAGAAAATACGGAACGAGGCAAGTCTTTGGTTGTTCTCCCGTTGAACAGGAGCGCGAGCGAAGCGTCGACCCGTCACACGAAACAAGAGCAACCATGTCGCAAGACGCCGCGCCGTCTTGGAATCCTCAGCAAGAGCATCAAGGTGTTGAAGACGAAAAGAAGTCAGCCGCCACCACCGTGGCGTCAATACCATTTGAAGCACCATCAAAGGAAAAGGATGTGGCGACGAAAGAGCATTCCGGCCTTCCTCCTTTGAGCCAACAAATCGGTTTTCATGCGCCACTCGACCTCACTGGGCCCGATGGGAAACCGCCGTCGATGGCAGCTCTGGCAGTTGCGGAGACTGCCGTGCAAGTGGCCGCCAACAACCACTATACGACAGTAAATTCGCCTTTTGATACGGATACAGAGGCAAGCGCTCCGGCATTAGCCGGCGAGAACGCAGCTTCAGCCGCAACGCACGCAGAGAGCGCCAAGGACGCGCAAGCTGGGCCGTCTGCACCCGAGTCCACAAGTGCCACAAGGGAAGTCGTCACGCGGACCACGAAACAATCGAATGCAGAAAACATTGGCATGGGCGATGACAATGATGATGACGACGATGACGAAGCGACAACGCCAAGCACCGCGAAACGAAAAAACAAAATCGTCGATCGGTCGCCGACAGGCCGGTACGTTCGATTCAATGACCTGCTTGGCGAGGGCGCCTTTAAAAAGGTCTATCGTGCGTACGACACCACCCAAGGTGTTGAAGTGGCTTGGAATCAGGTAAAAGTCAGCCGCATGTCGCCGGCTGCGCGCCAGCGTGTGATGCAGGAGATGAAGATTCTGCAGAACCTCGATCATCCGAGTATTATTCACTTTTTTAGCTCCTTCCTGAAGCAGGAGGCCGAAGCCGTCATCTTCATCACAGAAATGATGGCGTCTGGCACGCTCAAGGAGTTCATTCAAAACCGGCCCGTGCTTCTTCGCATCGTCAAGCGATGGTGCAGACACATTCTCAACGCGCTCACCTATCTGCACAAGCACGACCCGCCCATCATTCACCGTGATCTCAAGTGTGACAACATCTTTATCAACGGGTCCACAGGCGACATTCGCATTGGAGACCTTGGTCTGGCTTCGCATCTGCGCAATGGCGCCGCCAAAACGGTTCTTGGCACGCCCGAGTATATGGCTCCCGAAATGTTCGAGGAGCTTTACGATGAGCAGGTCGACATTTACGCATTTGGCATGTGCGTTCTTGAGATGATCACAAAGGAGACACCTTTCATGGAGTGTCAAAGCGCGCCCCAAATTTACAAAAAGGTCATTGCTGGCACGACGCCTGCATGTTTTGACCGCGTCATTGATGGACCGGCCAAAGACTTTATCTTTCAATGCATCAAAATGCGTCCTGCGGGTGAGAGACGCCCGAGTGCCGAAGAGCTACGCAAGGACCCATTCTTGCAGAAGCGGGAGGCGGACCCAGAGGACGACATCGACTGCCAGGAGCTGCTCAAACCAGGGACCGAGCCTTGTATGCAACGGACGGACTCGACGGACTCGTTTACAGGGACAGACGGCCCGATAGAGATGCCCATGCCTCCCACACAGGAATTCAAGCAGCAAGGTTCGCAGCGGGACACCAAGCCTGCTCCGTCACGCCCGGTGCAAGCGCTGGAACCCAAACCGGGCGCGTCCACGCAACCGACAACCTCTCAACCTCCTCCATCGCAAGGGCAAGCGCAAGCACAAACTCACGGACAAGCGCAGGCGCAGCCTGATCGCATGCCAGCTGCTTCCACGCAGGAGCCCCGCAATGGTCACCATTCGGTCGAGCAAGGCACAGACACCAAGATCCCTGTGGCGGAAGACGCAGAGGCATCGAGCCAGGCGGGAAGCTTGAAGCTTTCGTCCGAGTTTGAGCATGACATTCGTCGCAATGCCCCTCTGTCGCCGCGAAGTGACCATGAGGTGCACGAGTTCTCGGCGGATTCGTTGCGTCTCAATGGCGGCTTCGCGCTCGATGACGCTGCATCCGTTGGTGCTGCGTCCCTTCCGCCGCCTTCGACCTCGCCAATTCCCACAAGTGCGGCATCTGTGCACAGCCAGGACACGGCGCCGCCGTCGAATTCTCTTATTCCGCCCGAGCGCAGCGCTTCTGCAGCGGGCGTCGCCGCTGCTCCTCCTGGAAAGAAAGTTCGCGTAACGTTGGGGCGTGGTACTTCGGTAGAGGCACGTTATGGAGGTGAGAGCGAATGGTTCCCCGGAAAAATCCAGGAAATCAATCAGGACGGAACCATGGCCATCAAGTATATGGATCAGGACTATGAAGCCCGCGTGAGTCCAGAGTTGATCCGGGTCACCTCTGACGATGGCCGGCGCTTTCTTCTTGCTGACGTTCTGAAGCAAAGCCGTAGGAGCTTGATTGAAAACGGCGAGATCCGGCCGATCAATGGAACTGTGAAGGCCATGGATGGTACGCAGCGAAGCGTTGTCGTCGTGCCTGTCTCGCCCTTGTCTCCTGCCGATGCTCCTGACGCGTCACTGACAAGCAAGAATTCGAATGGGGATTCAGCTTTTGCCGGTGCTGCAAGAACCACTGGCGCTGTGCAGCAGCAGCAACGGAAGCAAGTTCCATCACAGCAACAACAGCAACCGCCACAACAACAACAACAACAACAACAATCTCAACAACAACCACCACCACAGCAGCAGCAGCAGCAACAACAACAACAACATCAACATCAACAAGCCAATCTTGTCAAACGGCAGTCTACTAAGCAGGCCGTTCCGCAGCGCATTCCTGAAGAAAACGCAGCTTTGCCATTGAATGACAACCCCCCATCTCGCGGAGCTCTGCGCCGACAAGTGTCCACGACCTCTTTAACATCGACTACATCGATGCACGTTCCTGGCCTGCTTTGGCAAATCAAGTGCAATGGGCCGTCGGAGGGACAGTCACCTGAAGAACTTACTCTGCGATTTGTGCACCGAAACCAAGCGACCAAGATAAAGACGACTGCAAAGTTTCCGTACAATATCAAAGCCGATGATCCTGACTCTGTGACCAAGGAACTTTGTCAGGAAATGGGTATTGCGTCGGGGGAGCACGACACGATTGCTCAAAAGATTGCCTCGATTGTGGAAGATTACAAGCAATATCAGCAACAGCAAGCCAGCGGTGCAGCTTCGCAAACTGGCGCCCGTAGCGAGCCGTTTTCTGTGATTGTTGATCAACGAGGGTCTCCGCACGCAAATCAGCATGTACCGCCGGTGCCATCGCAATCTCCTGGACTCGGTCCATCACCAGTGCCAACGCCGCCGCCCTCGGCGCCGCACGCAGGTTCTCAGCAAGTTGGCAATTACTCGGACCAACGGAGGGCGCCGACCGGCACGCCGCAGGTCCAGAGTGACACCACGTACACGCCCGGTGATGGCGGGGGCGGTCCGCTGTCGTCACTGAGCATGGAGAACCAGCAGAACTTGGCTGAATTTGACCGTCTTCTCAGCGAGGAAATGGAAAGATTCAACGAAGTTCGACTTGCGTATCAGAAAAAGGTCGACGAGCTCAATCGCATGCGAGAACTTGCGGGGCGGCAATCGCAGGGAGTTCCGCCTCTACCGACTTTGCCAACGGCGCCCGAAACCTCAGCGGCCGCAGTTGCTGCCGCAGCGGCGGCAAGGTCGGGAAATGAGCCCGATCTCAATTCGGTCAGTCCTGGTACAAGCGAGACAGCAAATGGAGGCGCTAGCGACTCTGCCCCCAGCCCAGGGACGGCTGTGCAGGGTTTGCCTGGACTACCTCCTGTAACTCCTCTTTTCCTGTCCCCAGCGCCACTCTCTGTCGCCGGACTGCAACACCTTGCCGACGAAATTGCCGAGTTTGACCCTGATGATGATTCAGAGGAGGCAAAGCAACGGCGTCGTTTTGAGGCGGAGGAACGCACGCGCAGAAAGAAGCAGCTTGGGCGACAGCAAATGACCGAAGAGGCGCTTGCTGCCGAGAAGAAGCTGACCGACCAAATCACACTTGGTGCCGAGGAGGCCACGAAGACGAGGTCTCAGACGCCGCTCCGGGATCAGGTGCGTCGCACAGAGTTTGCTCCATCTATTCCTGCAGGTCCGGGCGCAGTGATTCCGCCCACAACGGCGGCTATTAATCGAACCGCGACCACGGGCTTTTTCCCTGGGGTGTCACTGCAGAACAGTGCGTCACAGGCATCACGGCCTGTCTCCTTGAATCTGCAGCGAAACTTTTCAGAGCCGGGATTCCAACCTCAGCACAACATGTCATTGCATAGTTCGTCACTCGTGGAACAACGGAATCTTTCCGACACGAACTTGCGACAGCCCTTTTCTTCGCAGTTTTCTCAGCGCCCTTTCCAAATGCCAGCGTCCGCGCAACCGCAGGGTCAGCCGCAGCAGAATCAGCAACAGCAGAACCCTCAGCAGCAGCAACAGCAAAACCCCCAGCAGCAGCAACAGCAACAGCCGCAGCAGAATAATCAGCAACAGCCGCAGCACCAGCAAAAGTAGTGCGAACAAGAACCTTGTCATACTTTTAGTTCCCTTCATTAGTCCCATCCTCAGCATCGCATGAAGCAATGCCAGAGATCGAGACGAACAATCTGTGAAGTGTAATTCATTCATTCATCGTCCAACCCTTTGTGTCTCGTGTTAGAGTTGTTGAGCTCCGCAAGCTAAAGACCCAGCTGAGACCAAGTGCGGTGACCCTCCCCCGCGCAAGAACAGGTCGAGAATCCTTTACTAGACACAGCGAGGAAGTCAACCAGCCAAAACCTCTTTCTGGTCGCGAGTCCGCGACGACAGGAGGCGGGAGCGGGGCGTCGACGCGGCGACGCAGCTGGGCGCAGCTCCGCTGCGCTCCTAGCACAAGCCTTTTAAAGGTTCAAAGCGGCGCGGTCAGCAAAGACAAAAATCATGGATGGGGCGGACGTTGTCCAGGAAGAGCTGGAGGCTCGCCAGCGCGAACTGCGCGAGGTCCAAGCGCGTAGCTCGGCCATAAATGCTCCACTTCGCTCGCAACAAACGGGTATTGTAAGTTCCCTCTGTCGAAAAACGCAAACGTAATTGATGACTTGCTTACGAACGTTTTTCGTTGATGTATTCAGGAAGCTCTCGACGCGGCGACGACACGAATGAGTCGCGATCTGGATCGCGAGCGCAAAGAGGTGTACGAGCAAGAGCGCAGACTCAAGCACGAGCTGGCCATGCTGCGCAAGCGCACAAATCAAGCTTCGTCGCAAGATATCATTTCTCCGCGATCGGCGCGAGTCGGCAAAAGAGTGCTCGCCTTTCTATTATTGTTTCGAATCATTGCAACTGTCTGGCGACGATTACTCAAGGGAGGTCGCAAGTAAGCCTTTCTTTGTCGGGTCGGATGCCAAATGCCTGCGTGCGTCCCTCTTTTCCTGTGCCCTAACTTCTATCCTAAGCTATTCATTTGATCGTCAGAACAGAAATGTTTCCGAATTTTTGTACCACGATATCAAGAGCAAGAGAATCGAGAGGCTTGAGAACATCGCGTCCTATAATCAAGTGTCCCAACTCTCATCGTCTTAACTATGCCCTGTCCGAGCGCTGTCAATAAAAAAAAAAACTATCCTTTTCCTTGGCTATCCTTTCACTCGGAATCGCTGTCGGCAAGCTGATCCCAAAGCGTCGACTGGGACGCTGCTTGGAATGACGCTCCTCCCGCTTGCCCTCGATTCCGAGATGATTGTTGCAGCCTTGACGAAGCCGTTCTCGAAGACCTACCGTGACTCTTGTCGTTGTCGTCATCGTCGGAATTCCATCCCGTGTTCAAGGCGTTTTGCGCTTGGCGCTGGATTCTCGCTGCCTGCGATTGTAGGCGGCGTTCCTCGCGCTTGCGACGATTCTCGGCGCTCGTCGAAGACGAATGAAGCCGCAACTGCATCAGGGCCCAGTCATCAGGAGCAGGCCACCATTGCACTTGCTTCCAGGAGATTGGCCCCAAGACATTTTCGCGCTGCGACTTGAGCATTGCGAGCGTTTTTCGAGCAGTTGCCTTATCGGAGAACTCGAGAATCACATTCTCCGCATCGAGTGTGCGCACATGAAACGCGCTACGGCGCACAGTCGGCTCAATTGCTGTGCTCACTGCATTCGACGAGATGCGCCCCCCCCCTGCGAGCTCAGAAACGCCCCAGAGTGCGACGGAGCTGCTTCCCAATGCGGCGTGGCTGCGTTGCCGGGTGAGCGCGGCTGGCGCTCCGGAAAGCTCATTGTCACTTGACGAAAGCAAGTTTCCGAATTGCAAGATGGCCTGGATCACCGACATTTCCGGCTCGCTCGCGTGCGTAGTCTTGTGCACCACGATGTGGCGATTTGGTTCAGGGTCGATGGATGACGTCTGCAAGCCATAGTAATCTTGCGCAAGCTTGTGGAAAAAACGGCGTGCCTCAGTTCGCATGACGGGAAGCGCCTTGGTCCGAACCGAAGTTGGCGCACGGAGAAAAGCGACGAGCTCTGTCTCAATACGGCCGACGAGATCCATTCCAACACGTCTGGCCTGCGATACAAAATCGGGCGTGTATGGACACAACAAGCCATCGAGGCTCGCAGCTAGCGCGACGCGCCCGTCGTGCATTTCGCGAGACCGAGGATCGATCCCTTGACTTGCGAGGACCTGCTCCCGTGGCAGCGCATTGCCAAAAACAGATCGATTTGCTTGCGAAGCGCGAAGCGTCTGCATTGCAGCGCCTCCCGCGGTCGCTGTGGCCCCGCTGCGTGGAGCAAGAGAGAGACGGGGCCGCCCGCTCGCTGATCCCAAGACGCTAAGGCCACCTCGAGATGCAGAGCTTGCAGAAGCACTCGGGGCTGGCGCTGCACGAGGCGCAGCGCTAACAATTGACGCCATCGTCGGTCCCACGGAAGCACTCGATGCGCCCCAAGCGGTTGACGTTGTCACAGGGCGTGGTCCTGCCGCATTCTGAGAGGTATCAAAGCTGCTGTTGGTGGGCACAGCTTGCGCTTGCCCATGCCCGGGCGCACGGCCTGGCCAGGATGGTGCACGCGGCTCGGTGACGCGCGGAACCCCCACTGGAGGATCATTTTGTACCGGCCCTCGGGGTCGCTCATACGCCGTTGCTGCCGCAGCGTTCGCCGAACCAGCGGGCAGTTCAGGGAACGCAACGGTGTCATCCATGGCTGAGGCCTCTTCAACCTGCCAATCATCGTCATCAATGACACGAAGGTTTCCATCACGATGAACAACTGCATGCAGGCGTCGCTGCCGGCTGTATCCATGATCAGCTTGATCTTCCGCTGCGGCGTCAATGTGGGCTTGA
Source organism: Aurantiochytrium sp. KH105 (assembly GCA_003116975.1). Classification (NCBI taxonomy): domain Eukaryota; class Bigyra; order Thraustochytrida; family Thraustochytriidae; genus Aurantiochytrium; species Aurantiochytrium sp. KH105. The sequence goes on along the minus strand of BGKB01000278.1, from coordinate 55,139 downwards.
AGGTTCTGCTGCTGCGTTGCCGAGTCTCGCGAGGAAAAGTTGAACATGGAGTTCATCAAGACGGTTGCTTGTCTACGCAACACGGCGGCACGGCGTTCCATACCTTCGTCTGCGCTCCCTCCTTGCGTTCTTTGCCCCTGCTGCTGCACTCGGATGGCCTTGCTGAGATCGAAAGCGTCCGTGACTTTGGCGGGGGGTAGTCGATTTTCGAGAAGGTACTGATCGAGACTTTGACAAATTTGTCGCGTCAAAGGCTGGCGAGTATTTGGATTTGAAAAGTTTCCTGTTGAAACAATATAATGCGCGAGCATTTTGCCATCAAAGTACTGCTTGACCTCTGTCGATTCCCCTTCGTTTGCGCCCCTGTTGACGCGAACGGTAATGGCAAAGGGTGGGTATGGGAGCTCCGCAAGTGAGTCCATGGAAATGGGGTCGATATCGGTCAGACTATGCCACCATTTCGCTTGTTTTCCCTTGGCTGGTCGCTTCCGCTTTCCTACTTCGTCGGCTCGCGTTCCCCGCTGCTGCTGCTGCTGCTGCTGCTGCTGCTGCTTCTTTGTTTCTTGTTTTGATGATTTTGCTTCTTTGGTATCATGACTCGTTTTATCATGTGTGGAAACCTTGTTGTCATCTCCATCATCATCTTCGTCATCATCAGCTTCTGTCGACGAAAGACTGCCCACCGAAGTGTTATCGTACACAAAAAGGTTCTCAGCTTGCTTATTAGAGGCGCCGAGACAAGATTCTTGCATTGGGTCGCGTTTGTCGGCAGCTTCTAGCTTGGACACCGCCTCGCGCAACGACGGAAGCAACTGCTGATGCAAAATTGAACTTGCTTCTTCGCGCTTTTCGTTACCCTTGGCCAGATAAAAGGACTTTCGCAAATCCAGAAGTTTTGCGCACTCGGACTCCAAGCCCGTCCTCGTCTCGGTATCGGCAACAAGCTGCATTTGGTCCTGAAGACTTTGCAAGTGCCCATTCATCTCCCCCTCCGGACTTTTGTATGAACGATTCGCGCCTCCACGTCTCGCGCCTCTTCCACCGCCACGCTGCGATCTTCCGCGCTTCGCCCTGGGATGCTGCGTCTTCGAAGATGACGTAGCTTCTGATTTTACATCGGAAGCAGCCACTCCCGCGCCACCTCGGCGTCCTCCACGTCCCCCGCGGCGACTGCCTCGCGACTTGCCTTTGCCTCGTGCTCGCGGCTGACTTTGACCTTGGCCATCCTCCGTCATGTTTTCCGCCAACGTGCGTGCTCCACCACAACACAGCCTTTCGTCTACGACACGTCGACGGCGACTCCGCCGTGCTCGTCCGCGTCCTCTCGCAGCGCGCTCGCCGCCTCGCGAGCTAGCCCTGGCAGCAGAAGAAAGGAGTCGCCCTGCGCGCGGCGCCCTCGGACTCGCCCTCTCGCTCGCCCGCCCGCTCGCGCTCTCCGCTCCGACGCAGGCCGGCACCGGCACGCGATCGCGGCGATAGATCCAGGCAAGTCCCGCGGTCCTCGCGCCCGCGCTCCGCGCCGCGAGTCCCGAGCCGAGGCCCCGCCCGCGCTCTCCTCGCGCGCGCCGCCGCCGTCCGCTTCAACGCGAACAAGGTCTGCTTTTCTTGCTCTGCGCAGAGTCGCTCCCGATCCCTCCGCGGGCCCTATCCATTCCGCAAACGGTCCGCGCAGGTTCCGCCTCGGTTCCGTCGCCGTTCCCCGCGACCTGGATATCTTTTCTTTCTTTCTTGCTTTCTTCCTTGCTTTCGTCCATTCTCGCTGTTTTGAAGATTGAAGGCCCTGTCCCATTTTCCACTTACGTTATTTACTACTAGCCAGCTCTTGCAAGGAAGCATGGTCGCCGTGGGCGTGGCCGAGCGCAACGAGTTCATGGAGAGACGCAACGGCGGCGCGCGAGACCGCGGCGCGAGACCGAGCCCGCGCGCGCGAGCCGAGGATGGGGGCCCCGCGGGCCGCCGCGGCGGCGGGCCTGCTGGCCGCCGCGGCGATGGCGCTCGCGGTCGGCGCGGCGGCTGCAGCGGATGCGTCGGGAAAGAGCGCTGCGCAAGAT
>BGKB01000278.1:34512-52985 GCA_003116975.1 Aurantiochytrium sp. KH105 | reverse complement strand
CGGGAAAGAGCGCTGCGCAAGATGGAGACGGCGGCCTCGAGTACCCGCCGTGCCTCAAGGGCATCGCGTGCGCGGAGCTGGGGCCCAAGGGCCCGGCGAGCCGCGAGATGGTCTTCTTTGGCGGCGAGTTCTCCAGGTCGTATGCAATGAATGAGACCTGGTTGCTTCGTGTGGCGGATGATGGCAGCGATGGAGGGGAAAATCCCTGGGAGATGCTCACCTCAACGGGTGAAGGGCCCTCGAAGCGGTGGAAGAGCTCGCTCACCACCACAGGTTCCTCAACGGAATCAGCGCGAGGAAATTCAATTCTACTGCTCTTCGGCGGATCCGCCAACGACGCCATGATCGAAGCTGATGAAGACGATGACGAGGCCGCGGGGGATTTGTACGACGATCTGTGGAAGCTCCAGATCGCCGACGAGGGCGCCACTGCAGACTGGACGCGGCTCGGCCCGACCGACGACGCACAGAGTGGCGAGACGTGGCCCTTGGCCCGCCGCGCGCACTCGGCAGTGTGGCTTCAGCATCAACTTGTCATCATGGGAGGCCGCGGTCCAGACGGCCAGACCTTGAGCGACGTGTGGGCGTACGATGTCAACGCTGGTTCCTTCACCGCACTGCAAGACTTTCCTGGAGAGCCACGCAAGGGCCACACGGCCTGCGTTTTCCTCGGCGCTTTCCTTCCTGCAGGCGCCGAGTGGTCCTCGATGTGGGGTGCCGCGAAAAACATGCCAAGCATGATCATCTTCGGTGGTCGCAAAAACAGCGCAGAGTATCTGAATGACGTGTGGGCGCTTGCCTGGAATGGTAAGACATCTTCCAAGAAGCAAACGTGGCTTCAGCTCGACGCCGGTGGGTCGTCCAAGAATGACGCCGACGACGGGAGCAGGATCAGACCATCCAAGCGAAACCATCATACGGCTGTGATGCGCGAGAACATCATGCTTATCTTTGGTGGCCGTTCCTCGCATGCCTCGTACACCGTGCACAATGACCTCTGGGCCTTTGATGTCGTTTCCGCGAGGTGGTCCGAGGTGCAACCCCTTGCGGCGAGTCACGAAAAGAGCGCGGGCCGCATGGAGCATTGTGCGGTACTTTTGAACAACAATAGGCTCATGACCATCGTCGCAGGCCAGGATGGTTCATCGCAGCGTCGCAATGATGCCTGGACGTTTAATCTCGAGACTGGCGTTTGGAACGAGGTTTTCGAATCCCGGTGTGTTGCACCGGTCTCACGCGTCGTCGTGATTGTATCGCTCGTCATTTTGTTTCTCGGAGGTCTCTTCGTTTTGCATCGCTGGTACACCTTCCAGTCTGCCCATGGATACAGCATGATCTAGACTAGCCGCATCAAATTTTTTGAACGACGCAAGACAGTGATAGGCCTAGAGAGAGATTGAAAGTGAGTGAGAGGAGAATTTTTTACTTTATGATGTGTTCTGGTGAATGAATGCAAGTTGAATTTGGAGAAGATGAGAAATGAAAAGGAATAAAGCAAGGGGAACGTGGGGGAAGGCGCAAAATCGACAGGCAAGAAGTCAATGTAAGTTCTTGGAATGAGGTGCGCGTTCGCGATCGTGCGAGCAAAAGCCAGAAAATTGTGGAGAGCGGAAAAGTCCATATCGGCAAGGGAAGCAGAATTAAAGAAGAAGAAAAAAAAGAGATGAAAGCGAAAGAGGGAAAGAAAACCATCTACAAGTCCATGTTCGCATCTCCTTGTTGATTCTGATGGTGATACTGTTGCTGTTGCTGCTGCTGCTGCTGCTGCTGCTGCTGTTGCTGCTGCTGAGAGCTCGCAAGCTTGCTGTTGAAGTCACCCACAAGCTGGTCGATCTGAGGCGAGTTCTGCTGACGGAGCGTCATGCCCTGTTGCTGAAATTCGGATGCAGGAAACGTGACAGGAGGCGCCTGCGGGTGAGACGAGACGATAAGATAAATCGGGTCTCCAAAGTAGCCGTGAATGCAAGCGAGACGCCACGAGCCCATACTTGTTCCCTCCCTCGCAGGCGTCTCCAGGACAATAACAGTCTCCACGAGTTCGCCAGGGCCAGCCGTCAGGGGCACCTCCAACGGACCGCTCATCTGCTCGCCGTCCACAAAGGCCAGGCGCGTCTCTGGGGGCCAAGGCGTTGTTCCGGTGTTGTGAAACCGAAGTCTGATGGGAAGAAGCGTCTTTGGCAAAAATGGTCGCGACTGCCACGGAGCAAGGTCTCCGACAAATTGGGCTTGTGGCGGCGCCGCGAGGGGGTGAATGCTCATGGCCCCGCTACCGCCGAAACTACCACCGCCGCCGCCGCCACGGCTCTGCTGCATGCTTGCAAGATAGTTGTGCACGGCCGTCTCCACGTTCCATTGCGAGGCCTCGAGGAAAAATGTCGAGACATGGCGATCCACCTGAAGGATTTTGGAGAACTGATCAACGAGCTGGTCGTGGTCGTTTGTGGTAATCTTACCAAAGAGAGCTATCAATTCATCGGCCATCTTGCGCGTTTATCAACGGCGCGCTAGCTGGCGTCTGTGCGTAGCGCTCGTTTCGCCCTCCCGCCCTCCTCGTCGGCGAGGCAAGCGCAAGCTGCGCTAGAGTCTGCGTGCGGAGCGCGTTCTCGTCTCTCGCTCTCAAGCTCGCTCTCAACAACGACGGCCTGGCGTGGACGGTCTCTGCCCCGAAGGCGCTGCGCGCGCCGCGTGCCAGCCTTGGCGATCTGCTCCTGCTCCTGCTCTCCGCGCGAGCGTGCGGGTTGCGCGAGAGCGAGAGCGAGAGCGAGAGCGAGTGATGAGCGCGCGAACGAAGCCAACGAACTGGCACGAGATGCGCCGTGCCCGATCCTGCGAGTCCACGGAGAGCGTGGCCGCGCGCGCGTCGGGCCCGGGGGCCCCTGGCGGGCCTCGCGTGGCCGGCCGGGGCGCGTGCGAAGGACCCGCTCGCCTCTGCCGCCCGCTCGAGCCGCTGCGCGATCGCGTTCTGGGCTCGCGATCGCAACAACAGAGAAGACTTTCCCTCTCGCGCCATTTCGCCTCGCTCTCCTGCGAGAACCGGACCGTGACACGGCGGGTTTCCCCTTTTCGCTCGTCAACGGCTCTTCTTCGCTTTCTGCGATGCACAATGGCGGGCGCGGGTGGGCTTGGTTGGGGGAATGGCAATGACTCCCTTTTCAGGGTCACGATACTGGAATGCGAGGCAGGGAAACAGGCAGACAGACAGAGGCCAAGGTAAGCAGGGAGACCAACAGGGGCCCCGGCCCACCGCTGCTTGCCTTTGCCTTGTCTGGCCTCGTCAGACTTTGTCTTGACAGGTTCTCGTCAAGGACAAGTACGAGTTCCGGAGATAAACTTGGGCCATGCTACGCTCCGGCGTATCAGGCGAAAAGGGATCGCGCGACGATGCAGACACGATGCGAAAGCATCGTGAACAGTGGCTGCTAAAGATGCAGCACAAGCTTCCACGCCCACCTCAAGACCGAAATGAGGCCAATCTCGTTGCAAGAAGGTCTCCAGATCAGGGTATTGGCGCAGGTCTTGAGATTCGCAGAACCAGACGACCACTTGATATTGCGACATCGCTCAAGTCGCCAGAAACAAGTACATCACTAGATACAGAGCGGGAACCCTTTGTTCAATCAAACTATCAGGCAGCGAAGAGTCCGATCGAAGCTGAACCGCGCAATGGTGATCTTTTGCACAAACTTTACGACAAAGACAGACTCATCAAAGGGCTACAACGAAATGTACAGCAACTCTCCAGTGCATTGAAACAGGCGCACGACCGTGCAGCCTTGATGGAATCGCGAACGGTGTCAAACGTCCCAAGCCCCGTTGCCAAGTCACATCCAGAAAAGCGCCCAGCATCGCCTCTAGAAAAGCATGATGGTCTTGCGAATCCTCTTGCAAGCAAACCCTTATTTCCGGAAGTTAAAGAAGGGAAACTCATCGCGCAGACCAAAGCCAGCCCTCGTGGGGCCGAACGCGAGGCTCACATGCAAGCACGGCTCCAAGAAGCACATGTTCGGTGTAAAAACCTAAGCGCCGAGGTCAGCAGTCTTCGAGAGCACGCCGCAGCTCTGGCGGAGAAAATCATCACACTCGAAAGAGAAAACACCGCGCGCGACGAGACCATCAAGACCTTGGAAGATGCGCGCTGTCAGGCCGAGATTGACTGGAAGGCCGCCGAGGCTCGCGTTCGCGCAGAACTAGGAAAAGCTGCAGAGAACGAACTCTTAGCGCTTCGACGGGAAAATGTCAAAATCCTGAACGAGCTTGCCGCGACAAAGGGGGAAGTCGTTGTCGTACGTAAACAAGCCATGCAAGCGGGGGCGGACAAGCGGCAATCGGAAGAGGCCTTTGATCACAAACTTCGAAAGGCGCATGCAGAAGTTGCGGACCTGAGTCGAGCACGGGCGCGAGACGCGGACCGTATCAAGGATCTTCAAGATAGTTTGACCGAGCGTGCTCGTGAGAATGCCGAGCTCGAGCAAAAGCTCTTGATCAAGCGCGCTGCGCAAGCTGCGCACGTGATTCCTCTTGAGAAGCTCGAGGCAGAGCTCGCTTCCCAAAAACGAGATATCAAGCGCCGCGAAGATGCCATCGCCTTTCAGCGACGTCAACAACAAACAGAAGTTGAAGTGCTACGCCAGGAGATTCAACAGCTTTGCGAAGCACGAGACGCAGCAAACAAACGCATTGAGATCTTGACGCAGGATGCATCAAAGGTGTCCCTTGAGAAGTTGCACGAGCGTCTCCGCGAGCAAGAGCGAGCTAACGCGGAGCTTGGACGCCGCGCTGAGCGAGATCGGCAGCTGTGCGTCGAGTTCGAGCGAAAAGTTGTCGAACTGTCAAAGCACGAGAGCGCAGCTGAAGCCGGCAACATCAGAAGTGCGGCGCGCTTGGCATTCAGTGACGTCCGGCAAAGACTCGGGGACCTATTGACCACTGAACGCGCGCTGCTTTCCCGGTGTCGCTGGTGCGGATCTGAAAGTGGGCTTCAGCCGCACCGTTGTCAGTCATGCGCTGGTGTGGCATGCGGCCCTTGTGCGAAAAGAGATGCATGTAGTGAATGCAAGGTAGCTGGCGTATGGAAACTCGACGTGGACCTAATTACTGCCACGAGTCAGACAGAGTTTCGCATCAGCCGTCTTGAGGAGATTCTGCACGCTTTGGGACCAAGCAAGAAATCTTCTGTATCGTGAGTGCATACATCGATCTACTTGACCCCATCCACTCAGGGTCTGCTTTTATTCATTTGTTTGATGATGTATTATATAATGTTTGCTCGCGATTTGACCACCAAAGCAAAATGAAAATTATGAGTTACTTCCAGAGCTTGCGGAGAGACATGTTCTGGTCCGAATCCTTCTTCATGACCTTTGCGACGGCCATCTCAAAGTCCTCCTGCGTGACGTGAATGCGTCGTTCGCGGAGGGCAAACATGCCTGCTTCTGTACATACAGCCTTGCACTCGGCGCCAGATGCGCCAGAGAGCTTGCCGGCCACCGTCTGCAGGTTGATTCCACGCATAAGGTTCATCTTGCGCGAATGAATCTTGAGAATGCTCTCGCGAGACTCGACACCCGGGTTGGGAAACTCGATTTTGCGATCGATACGACCCGGACGCAAAAGGGCAGGATCGAGAATATCGATCCGGTTGGTGGCCATAATGACCTTAATCTTGTTGCTGGGCTCAAACCCATCGAGCTGATTCAGAAGTTCGAGCATGGTGCGCTGCACCTCTGCATCGCCGCCGCCTCCGCTCTCAGACCGTGCGCTGCCGATTGAGTCGATCTCATCCATGAAGATGATGGACGGGGCCGCCTCGCGCGCCATAACGAAAAGCTCGCGGACCATGCGAGAACCCTCACCAATGTACTTTTGCACAAGCTCTGCACCCGAGACACGAATGAAGGTACAGTCCGTGTGGTGGGCAACAGCACGGGCCAAAAGAGTCTTGCCCGTACCGGGAGGGCCATAGAGAAGGACACCCTTTGGCTGTGCGACACCAAGACTTTCGAAGAGCTCCGGGTGCTTGATGGGGAGCTCGATAACCTCCTTGATTTCCCGGATCTGCTTCGCAAGACCACCGACCATATCGTACGTAGAATCGGGTACCTTTTCGACCTTCATGAGCGACACCAGAGGGTCCACCTTGGAGGGCAAGATCTTGTGAAGCGTGTAGCTATCGTTGCGCAGTGCGACGCGGGTGTTTGCCGTGCACTTGGCAACATCAATCTTGGGATCGATGTCCACAACATATTTGCCTTCAGGGTTGACCTTGACAAGAACCTTTTTCTTTCCCATGGGCTTGACCACCTCGCCCACGTATGAGCCAGGTTCCTGGAGTACTTGAAGCTCATCCCGGAGCATGCGCACATGCGTGTTCAACTCGTTGCGCTGTGCCTGCAGTCGCCTCAAGTTTGCTGTTTTGTCGCGGAGCTGCGCCTCCAGGCGCTCAATCTTGCTTCGAAAAAAAGTACCGACGCCGTCCGTGCTGTCCACGCCGCCGGCGGCCATCTTTGCAGACGGAGCCATCCTCTTGTGCTAGCGAGCAAGCGAGCGAGCGAGCAAGCAAGCAAGCAAGCAAGCAAGCAAGGAAGCTCGACCTCGCTTCTCCTGCCTCGGCACCGAGACGAGAGAGATCCACGGGACCGTTCCGCCTGCGCTGTGCCGCGCCGCACCGCGCAGGTGCGCTCGCTCGGCCGAGTGTCGGGGAGGGGGCGGGGTGCGTCTCCTGTCGCCGCGCCGCGCCGCGCCGTGCCGCGCCGCCGCTTGCTCTGCACGCTCCTCCGGCCGCGCGAGCGCCCAGTATCTGGCTTTGTTTGCCGCGAGCTTCTTTCGGCTTCGCCGTTGATGAGGGTGCATTTGGGGTCCCTGGGGACAATTGGGGGCCTCTGTGGCGAGTTTTCTTCTTTGGATGATCATCAGTGGGAAGGAAATCAGGCAAGCCACGGAGCGGGTTTAGCTGTGGATGGGTGACGGCATCATCGTCAGAAAGAAGATTTCCATGAAGAAGAAGAAGAAGAAGAAGAAGAAGAAGAAGAAGAAGAAGAAGAAGAAGAAGAAGAAGAAGAAGAAGAAGAAGAAGAAGAAGAAGACAAAGAAGAAGAAACAGAAAAGTGGTGTTCGTTGCATATCGTACAATTCGTGTGGAGATGATAAGCTATAGCTGGTTACGAGCACCAACCAGATCGCACGGCGGTCCAAGAATAGAAGATTGATCAGAAGCCCGGCTCAGCCTGACGGCCCGAGCTGACGGCAAGACGGAGGCGTTGAACGGTTCGCGAGGTTCGAGGTGACCCGTGTTGAAGTCCTGTCCGTGAATCAATGTCCCGACCAAGGCGGAGAGGACCAGGATGATCTCGTTGCATCATGGTGTCGTTGTGCGCGGTGTCGACATTTTGTTGCTGTAGATGATAATTATGCTGCTTGGCAGCGCTGGCGAATTCCTCGTCGAAAAGAGCTTTGCTTCCAGTATTCTCTCGCTGTTGCTGTAAGATCTTAGCATTCTTTGACTCCTCCCGTTTCGCAGCAAGAAAGCTGGGGACACTCGAGGAGGACTCCAAATCCTCCAAAAGCCACGTTTTTTCCAGCTTGGCGCTGTACTCGCGCATGTCCTCGAGCGGAGGCGGTGGTTTGAGCGCCTCCTGCTTTTCAATAGAAATGTCCTCATGCTCAAGCTCCAAGAGAGCCTGAATTTGGTCAATGTCCTGCAAAAGATCCTCCTCCTCTGCCTCCAAGGCCGCGCGTAGATCTTTGGTGATTTTGTCGATTGCAAAGACGCTCAAGGCTTTCCGATCCAACGCATCAATGACCTCGACGGGCGCCGATGCAAATGACGCCGCCGAGTGCGCAGAGCTTGCTGTGCCAGGGCGACGTGCAAATGCATATCTGTCACTTCGCGACGTCCCGCAGCTCGTTCCCGGGCGAGCTGTGTCATCAAAGGCTCCGGCCTGGCCATCGCGAGCAGATTTCTTCAAGTGTCTCTTTAGCACATAGTCACAAACCTCTCGATCTGTGCGGGACGTTGGCTGCAAGAGGGATTTGGCGTGGATGCTCTTGCTCGTCTTGACGGAATTGAGAAGCAAGAGAATTTGTTGCTCGAGGAGAATACGAGCTGGGTGCTCGGGTAATGGTGGACGTTTGCGTAATTTGTCGCGAAACTCTCTATTCTGCTGTTGGAATTCAATCAGGATCTCGCGCAGCGCGTCGAGCTCCTGGCAAAGGGACTCATTCTTCTCCACGAGGCGGGGTCCGAGAATTTCGCGCACCTCGTCGCGTTCTGCGCCAGGGACCTGCTCCACGATGCGCTCCCAGATCGTCAACCTTCGGGGCGGCAGGACTACGCCCGCGACTTCCATCGTCTCTCGCGGGACCTGCGACACCTCCGCGACGCGAAGCCAGCGCTTTGCGCCTTGCGCTGACGTGAGACCGACAGGACCGGCGCTCGGCCCTGGCGGTGACGGTGGCGGTGGCGGTGGTGGTCTGTGCAAGAATGGACTGACTGATCGTCTGACTGTCTGGTCAACATTTATTTGGGGGGCTTTTTGACAAATGTCCGTTGAGAGAGAGAAGGATAAATGTTTGATTGCTGTGTTACGCAGGAGACTCCGCTACTGCTGGCGGCGGCAAATCAAACCACAACAAATCACATCGATGATTAAACCGCTTCCTCAAAAGATTCATTGGCGTCAAGACAAAAAAGAGAGATAGATAGAGCTTGGCCGTACTTGGCCGCACTTGGCCGCACTGAGCCTTGTTTTTCACTTTCCTTGATTTCCTTTCAAGTTTGAGGGCCTTAAGCCAGATTACTCTGTTTGTGAAGAGGGAGATTTTATTAGCGTATACCAGGGTCGATTATTTTGACGCATACTCATACGTCCAGCTAGCTCTTCCTCGTTTGTTGCGAACGTGCGCTCCTTTTTGAAAAGGAGCGGTGCAAGTTCTGCTTCTTCTTCTACTTTTGCCGCCAAAGCGACTTGTGCATAGACGCCCCTTGCTCTTTCTGAGCGCGCGTCTGGGCTACGCGGTGGTGGCTGCCGGCAGGCGCGCTGTCCTCACTCGAGTACCCAAACACAATGACCGAAAGTGTGAGCGCGGTGTTTCCTGCGCCGCCCAAACAGGAAATGAAGATGTCTGCCTCGTCACCGACACTGCGCTCGCCGCGGCCACGGCGGAACAAATCGCCCCAGAAAGAAAATGAAGCGAATACTTTTTCTGCTGACGAGGTCTTCTTTGGCGAACAGCCCCCTGGCAGCCTCAAGATTCCTTTCGGCGATCAGGAGGACCCCGATGAGATGGCTGGTGCTTATTGGTTTTTAGAAGAGAGGAATGCAGCCAGCGATGACCTGGGCAAGAGGAGCGAGATTAATCACGAAGATGAAGATAACACACCACAAGAGAGCCTATTTCGGCTTGTCGGCTCGTACATTCGCCAAGGAACGCACATCGAGCAGCGATGGATGCGAGATGTAGTCGCGCTTGGACCCGTGTTGCCGATCTCGGAGCTGCAAATGCTCGACCTTGGCTTTGCTGAGACCATGTCAAGACCCGCCACAGCAGACCGCGAGTCGCTACGAAGACTCTCAGGCCGAGACATCGATCTTGCACCCGAGATTATCGCACGCGATCCGTTTTTTGTCCAGATTGGAGATCGTTTAATCGACGTTGACGCCTCGCTGCGCCACGTCTATCGCGAAAAGAGCGACCACACGGGGCAGGTGCGTCGCGAAGACTTTGCAGATCTTTTGCGAGCGCTCGATCTCGAATTGGCCGAAGATGAGCTCGCAGAGGCCCTACTTCCGTTCCCTGAAGAGTACATCCGTTTCGCAGCTTTCCGCGAATGGTGGATGGGATGAAGAGAAGGTTAAACAAGAGGAAGCTGAATCTACCACTCTAGGTTTCCGCGCAACCGCACGCATGCACGTAGGACGCACTTCCTAGTCTGTACTTTTTGGTCACCAAAAAATTAGATAAAAAAAAAAGCTGGCAAACGTTTTCTTTGGGCTACGCCAATGTCTTGTCAAAGGTCTCCAGGATTTCTTCCACTTTTGGCCCCAGCCCACAAGCATGATTGAGCGTCGCCGGTCGCAGCGTCATCAGGTCTGAAGCCACCGCGACCATTGGCACCTTGACAACCTCGTCGCTGCTTTTCGTCGACGGCGCTGGACTTGTACTCTCAAAGATTTGCGGTGGAACCTTGGGGTAACGCTGACTAAAGTGTGTGAGAATCGTGTAGTCGACGCCCATTTTCTTGCCGATCGAAACAGCCTCGCTCAATGTCGAGTGACGTTTTGCGCGGGCTTGATCTACCTTTTCGTCCTCGAATGTAGCTTCGTGAATCAAAAGATGTGCTCCCGTACCTGCGCCCGCAAGTCGCTCGCATGGTTCTGTGTCTCCTGAATACACGATTTTCTTTCCGCACGCCAGCGTTATGACAACGCCATACGCATCGTAGCAATGCTGCACAAGCACAGAGGAGAGTCGAGGAGCGCCTGGAAGAACGTCACCAACTTCCACAAGGTGACCGGGCAGACTGGAGCCTTGGGTCCGGTCTAGAGCAATGAATCGATATTGCGGCGATGAGCCTGGGAAGGCGCCAGTCGATTTTTCCAAAAAGTCGCCGAGCGCTTTGGGCCCTACAATTACTAAAGCGGAGGAACCTGCTCGTGCGCGCCACGCAAGGACATTCAGCAAACCAAGGTGATGGTCGGCGTGCATGTGCGAAATGTAGACGCACTTGAGATCCGTTTGCACTAGATCGCGTGCGCCTTCTTGTCCGAGCAGACGCGCCAGCTGAGCACATGTCCCCTCGCCAGCGTCCAGTAACATTGAGCCAGAGTGCGTTCGCAGCAGAATCGAGCTCACATTGCGGTATTTGGACGGAATGGCGCTACCTGTTCCCAGAAAAGTCAAGCTCCAATCTTGCTCACTCTCTGGACGCGCGGCTTGAGGATTGCTGGACGACGGCGTCACCAGCGAGGCCTGCGATCCGAGTGGTAGCAAGCTCGACGCCGCGTGATAGCCCCGCCGCGACTCTGGATGCACAATGCAAAGGCAGCGAGCGCTGCCAGCTTTGGTACGTGACGCAAGGCCCCCAGATGTGGCCTCATCCTTTTCGAAAACAGGTGCCAAGTCTGCAACCACAACGTTGCTTGCGGCCGAAAGATCCTCGGCAAAGCACGTGCTGCTCACCTTGGCATTGAGCTCTGCTTGAATGCGAGCGCTTGAAAGAAAGATAGGTCGGTCCGCAGCAGAGACGCTCAAGGTTTCGGAAAAGAGGACGTGTTCGAGGGCCGGACCTGTGAAGCGCTGCATCCAGGCAAGATACGCATCATCGCGGAGGACAACGTCCGAGACCAGGTGAATTACGAAGCGCACACCGGGAGCTTCGTAAAAGGACTTGAGCTCTTGCGACTGCTCAAGCGCCGGGATAAAGGCCGGATCGGGACATGTAATAATGAGAAGGTGCTGTGCGGGCTCAGCCTCCACCATGCACTCGTGTGGGTGCACAAGTTTACCTTCGGGCGTCTTGACGGCCTCACCGCGTGTGAGACGGCCAAAGTCGGGACCTTTGGGAACCCCAAGTTTGAGGGCAATGGCCGGTAGAAATTTTCCTCGCTTGGCAGGGGCAGACATTACATAACAGCAGCAGACCTGCTCGAACTCTCGCTGAGCATCTACCACTTTATTATCAAGAGGCTTGGAAGCAGTGGAGCAGACGCGGAACTGGCCAAAGTTGTACGGTGTTGCATACGTGTCGTCGTCGTCTTCTTTGTCATTCGTCTTGCGACGTTTGGCATCGCGGGTTTCGTCCTCAGCATCGACGTCGCTCTCGCTTTTGCTTCGACTTTCTTCGCGATGGAGGGCGACGGGAAGGATGCTCAGACCACTTGGCAGCTCGAGCGGGTGCGAAGGGTTTTCGACTTCATGGACCGTAATGCGCGACTGTTTGCGCTTGTAGACGTGGTGATGAGCGTGCACAAAGCGCCCGAGGCCAGGTGGGCCATACATGTTCATGTCAAACGTCGTATCTACCGCGGCGGTGTTTTCGAGACGCATGGAAGCGACGCCCGAGAGCGTGAGGAGCATGCCGCCGAGGCCCAGCGCACAGTCGGCATGCATGCGCGTGAGGAGGATGTGGTCCATCTTCGCCATGCGCACCTTGTTTTCGCCGCACATGCGCTGGCAGCCCTCGGGAACATTGATCAGCACACGTTCCTGGCCGTGCGTGACCACGAGCGACGGCGCGTTGTGGCCGTCTGCGAGCACGCCGCTCACGGCCTCGACGCCGAAGTCGGCGGTGGAAGCCGCCGCCATCCCGCCCAGACGCACGTTGACCACTCAACCAGCCAGGTCTCGGCACGGCCTGCGCTCGAGCGCGCGAGTCGAAGAGGGCGCACGCTCTGCGTTCCCCTTCGCGAGCGTCCGTTCGAGCGCTCGTCGCCCCGCCGGGCCTCGCCTGGCCTGGCCTTGGCTAGGTTTGGCTTGCCTTCGAGCGCGGCTGGCCCGCTGCCATTCAGCCGTTCATTCACTCCTTCACTCATTCATTCATTCATTCCCGAATTGCCTTGCCTTGCCCTGCCTCGGCCGCGGTGTGCCGGCCGCTCTCGCCGAGGCGCGCGCGACCCGTTCCCGCGCGATGCTCGGGGCCCCGGCCGCCGCGCAGCCGCTGTCCATCGTGCTCGACGCGGCCAACGTGAGCTGGGCCTTCGTCAAGGCGCAGCCCGGCTGGGCGCAGGCGCGCTCGGGCGCGGGCATCGTAAGTTTTGCGGCAGCGCGCCTCCGCGAGGGGAGGGGGAGGCCAGGGGCCGCGTGCTGACGGCGTCGCTGTTCGCCGACGGCGGTGGCCGGCGGAGACTTTGCGCGTGCTGCACAGCGACCCCCCGTTTCAGGTCTCGTGGTGTGTCTCGAGTTCTTCAAGAGCTATGGCGTCTCGCCCGTGGCTATTTGCCCCACGTGGTGGACCCACACCAAGGACCAAGGCATCTGGGGCAACCCTGACTGGGAGGCCCAGGACTTTGCGCGCTTGCAGGCACTTCAACAGGTACGTGAGGTGACGCTTTTTCTTTTGAGCGATAGTAAGGAGTATGACTACCTCAAATTCCCGAACCAAAGCACGAACGTCTCGGCTGACTAAAAAATCTTGTGTCGCTATCGTTGCACACAGGAAGGAACTCTCTTTGCATCGCCCTCCGGCGAGCACGATGACCTGTACATATTAGACTATTGCTTTCGCACTGATGGCTTCCTCGTTTCCAATGACAAGTATCGGGATCATCGGAGAGAGCGTAACCTGGACCCGGACTGGATCGAGGCACGGCGCATTGGCTTTATGTTTGTGCGTGATTCTTTCTTGCCAAACCCAGATCACATCATGCGTCTCGAAGACTTTGTCCGGCAAACTGGCAAACTTGTCGGATCGAGCGCCGTGGCACAGCATCGTCACGAACTCTTGCCTCCTCCTCCACCAACCCAGGACCTTGGTGCTCTCCGGGATCAATACAGAAATGGCAACCTCTCTTTTTCAGACCAGAACGGACAGCAGGACGTTATGATGGCCTCAAGTCCGGAACTGAAGGCTGCTCCTGCCCCGCCAATTCCTGCTGTGACTTCCCTTTCTGATCAAGAATCGCTTGAATTCCCCAAGGCAGGCTTGGGTTTTCTTATTGGCAAGCGTGGTGCTAAGATCGAGGAAATCCGCAAAGATTCTGGCGCTTCTGTGGAGATCCGTGACGCCGTTGTGGATGCAGCAGGCAACGCTCGTGTTATTTTGGCAGGCAGCGAATCGGCTCGGGCCCGTGCTCGCGCGGCGGTGCTCGAAATGCGTGAAATTGCATTGCGCAAACTAGGCAATGACGCTCCCAATGCTGCGCCGCGCTATGAAGATACTAACAGCAAGCCATCCCAAGTCGCCAAAGGTGATCCGGTCGGAATGGGACATCACAATGCTCCGGGATATGAGCAAAGACTTGCTCATTTGCAGCAGCAGCAGCAGCAGCAAGGGCAACGCCACGGAGATTCCATGATGCAGGACGATCACATGGACGACATGCACGATGACCTGTTATAATAACTGGCTGACTGATATCGAACCAAATGTGGCGCCAAAGTAATCTTGGTCTCATCACTTTCTTACAAGTGGGAAAAAGAGCATCGCAAGCGCTAGCGCTAGAGAAAACAGGGCATAATGCAAGGCAACTCGAAGTACGACTTTTGAGGCATTTACTACTACTACAGCTTGGGACTCGAGGCAACTCCAGCAGCTGCCTGCGTTTTGTTGAACTGAATAGGCTTGGAAAGAATCGCAACGGCCGAAGAGCTAAAAATGCCACCGTTTCCGTACACCAGTGCGCGACGGCAATCCTCGGCAACCTGCTGAGCACCAGCGACCCCATTGAGCTGGCGGACGGCTTCGATGACAGCAAAAATTGCAGGCGCTTCCCATGGAGCTCCAAAGGACAAGAGTCCGCCATGCGTATTGACAGGAAGAACGTAGTTTTCGTCAGCGAGAATGCGCTCATATTGTTCGTCGATCCATCGGCCGCCTTGGCCTTTGGGGCAGATGCCGACCGCCTCAATCGCGCGCAAAAAGCAAATAGGAAAACAGTCATAAAGTCCAAAAAAGTCAATCTCGTCCGGCCGAACTTGAGCCTCATAGTATGCTGATTGTGCTGCCTGCTCGCAGCTGAACATGGTTTCATCAATGACAACAGGCGGCGAGAGCGGTCCGGAGGCCTCGCCGCCAGAGAGAATGACGACATCACCGTTGCCGTGATTGCCCTTGTTGAGCAAACCACGTTTCTCCAGAAAGCGCGATGACGCCACAATGATGGCCCCTGCACCATCCATGCGTCGAGCGCATTCGAGCAAATTGAGTTGGGGCGTGATTTGGGGGGACTCGAGAACCTCCTCAACCGTGTACCTTCGGCGCGTGATGGCGTGCGGATGCTTGGATGCCTGATGGGACATGAGACAAGGGACCTTTGCAAGCTGTTCGCGCGTGACGCCATATGTCTTGGCGTGCCAGTCAGTGACCAGACCGTAGCCATTGGGGATGGCCGGAGAAGGGAGGCGATCGCAGCCAATGCCGGCGTCAGCGCGGCGCAAGAACTCCTCTGTGGACAGGGAGGAGACGGCATCGCCAGCAGCAATGACTACAGCCTGGCAATTCTCTGCTTCAATCATCCGGCGACCCTCCAGCAAAGCTGTGACGGGGCCTGCGCCGCCGGTGTCGATGGTGCGAACAAGGAAATTTTTCTTGGGCAGGAGACCAATCTTGGTGGCGAGGTAGTGTGCCTCCATAAGGTGCGGGTCGCTCATACTTGGCACGGCAATAAGTCCATCGAGGTCATCGAGTTCTAGCCGCGCCGAAGACAGCGCGCCCTGGACAGCCTCGGCCATGAGCGAGCCCGCCGACCGTCCCAGCCTGTTGCCAAGCTTCGTCGCCCCGCATCCTACCACGCGCACCGTCTGCGCGAGACGAGGCATCGTCCGTTGCCTTGCGCGAGGGTCCCACCGCTGCTCTTCTGCGACGCGTCCCGTCCTCTTTGTCGATGCGTCCCTCTTGGTCGATGCGGCTTTGCGCGCGGTGGGCCACGCCCTGCTGCCTCGTGCCACAAATGCACGTTCGGACTGACCGCACCGAGACACTTTGTGCGAAGACGACTTGTGATCTATCTACTACTACTACATTCGTAGGGACCGATGAAGGAACGAGCAAGGCCAGAGTCAAGAGTGGCTCGTTGGCAAGATTCTCTGCGACCAATGAGATCATGAGCGAGGTAGTTTGAGGACTTTTCTCAAGCGCCGAGACGAAAGCAATTGGGATGGTTTCTGCCAGTGCCTGTGGGAAGGAATGGAATCAAAATCGTCATCTTGAAGAGGTGTCGTGGTGAATTCTTGCTCTTCAAGAGCTGTTGCTGCTGTATCCGCCAATTTATCGCGAACACGTCTGGCCTAGAGAGCGAACTACGACGGTGGATGGAACGACTGCTCGCAGCTTGCCATGAGTGGGTCTTTGTGGTTTTTGATGTCCACCTCGTTGTTTTTATGACCACAATAGGTATACAAAGCATTCCCTCTCAACGGACAGACACAGCGCGCGGGCGAGGCCCAGCAAGACCAGCGCGTGGGTCTCGAGCGAAATCGACGGCGACGTGCAAAGCCATCGAGAGGGTCCTTAAACCGGAACCATCCCACCAAGATGGCGGCGACAAGTGAGAAGGACAAGGACAAGGAGAAGAAGAAGAAAGTGAAAAAGGCGACCGTGCGTGGCGAACAAGCTGAGGAAAAGCGAGCGGCGTCCTCCAAGACGAAAAAAGACGCTTCTGCCAGCTCGGGATCAACTTCGGTAAAGACAAAAACGTCCTCATCGAGACCCAAATCGTCAGCATCGTCCCGGCCCAAGTCTGCCGCAGCCAAATCAAGCAAAACACCCAAATCGGCCAAAACTCCCAAGACGCCCAAGACTCCGTCGTCGAAAAAGTCCAAAAAGGATGGTTCCTCATCATCCTCATCCCCCAAGAAAACCTCAAAGGGAAAAGCGAGCAGCGACAAAAAGGAAGAAAAACCCGTCAAAAAAGTAACACCCGAGGTAAGCATGCGAGCTCTCTTCGATCTCATGGATGTAGAGCGTGCCGGGAGCATGTCATTGCAAGAGATTCGGCGAGCACTGAAACGTAACAAAAAGGCGCTGGCCTATGTGCGAAAGACGCCCATTCTCATGCCCTTGTTGGAGCCTCGAATCTTTCACGACGCAAGTAAGCAGCTCAAGTCGAGCACAGGCGATGACTTGCTGTCATTCGAGAGTTTTTGCGAGCTTTGCTTTGCAGCACAGCAAATGCAGCACCTCGATCAGCAAGCTCTTGCAACCTTTGAGCTCCTTCAGAGCGAGCGTGATGATTCCGAGCCTCTGATCTTTGAGTACGTCTTTGACGAGCTCCTTGGCGCTGAAAAGGCGCTCGCATACATGCGCGAAATGGAAAATCATTGGCTGGACGACGCCAGAGCTGGGATCGCTTACAGCCGCTCATCGCATCCGATTGCAGTCATGCTTAAACCCTTGACGGTGCATCGAGCGGTTCAGGCATACAAGGCCGAGAGTGAATCGGTGAGTCAGGCTGTGAGCGACCTTGATTTCCGCTGCATTGCCTCAAGTGCCCTTCGAATACGGCTTGAAGAGCTTGCCTCAGAGGCACCGGGAGACGAGGCGGAAGAACGGCGTTTGATCCAGCTACCGCATGCGGAGACATTTTCGGAAATGGCAACGTACGCTTTGAGTTCCCGCGAAGCCATCATGTACCTGGAACGAAGTGTTGCGCTTCTCCCAAAGGACAAAGTATATCGCGTGGCCCTTGCAAACCGACTACTGCACTCTTATGAGTTCTCGTCGTGTGCTCAGCAAGCAGAGATCGCCATGCAGGTTTCGGAGCGTTTTTGGCCACCCGCTGCGGAGCTTTACATTATAGCCTTGCGAGCCCAGACGAATTTGCGGCGTATTCGCGAAGAGGCTGCGGCGGCGCGTGCGCTTGCTGCGCAGTCACGTCCCGCGTCTTCGACATCTACGACGAGTGGGAAAGGCTCTGGAGCGGGAGAAACCGCTATGGCGGCTAATGAGGACGACGACGACGACGACGACGATGATGAAGAGGATGATGACGACGACGACGACGACGACGATGATGATGATGATGACAGCGACGACTGAATGAATTTTGTGACTGATACTTGATAACGAGTGCAATGCCGACGGAGTTATCAGCAGTTTGGCCGATATTTATAGAACCAACCCTCCTTTCTTACAGTACATTTCCTAATCAACCCTCTCAAGCTCTGGGGCCGTGCTGTGCTGCAAACAAAGTCAAGACCAGAGAGTCATAAAGCAAGTCACTGCTCGCCTCTTTCAAGCAAGTCTGCTCCAACAAGCCCACTTGAGCCTGCCAGCAAACCAAGTCCAAAATTGGCGGTGTGCACTCACTCGCCAACAGAGAGGAACCCTTTCCCACCGGCCACGCCAACTTGAAAACAAGCAAGCAAGCAAACAAGCAAGCAAGCCACCTAAAAGGGCACGTGCGCACTTGCGCGGTATAACCCACTTGCGCCGCGTGCGGCGCCAAGTGCCACAAAGGCCGCCGCAAGTGCATCTCTGGCAGCGAAAGAAAGAAAGTAAGCAAGTAAGTAAGAAAGAAGGAAAGAAGGAAAGAAGGAAAACAAAAAGAGGGAGGGAGAGCGAAGCAGAAGAGCGGCAGACGCGAGACGCGAGCGCGCGCGGCGAGGCTGTGCGGCGACGGCGCGCGAGCGGGCGAGCGAGCGAGCGCGCGCGCAGGGCCGCGGCGGCGCCGCCCCCGTCCCCGTCCCCGTCCCCGCCCCCCCCCCCCCCGCCCCGCGCGCAGGCCGGCGCGGCGGGGACCAGGGGCCGGGCGCGAGCGGCACGGCCCGGGCGGACCCGGGGCACCCCGCCGCCGGGCCCCCCGCCGGGGGCGCGCACG